>BQKN01065478.1:0-71298 GCA_022839385.1 Asparagus kiusianus
CGTGGAGGGACTTTTATGTAAAATTGACCAAATTCTGCAAAAGGGCTTATTTGCAAAATTTGATCAAGATTATAGGGTATCGGGATGTTAGATGATCACGTATGATGACCATGACCCGAATCGCATGTGTCCTTGACCTGAACTTGGCCTTGAGCACAGGGGGTATTTTGGGTATTTCACCAAAATTTTACCGCGAAACGACGATTATCGTCCCGCGTGTATGAAATTCGTAGGTTTAATTAGACTTTAACTATAAAATCCTATTTGTTTATAGGATTTCAAGTCCAAGTGCTTAATTTCCCCTTTTTCAATATTTCGTGTATGTATATTGTACCTGATGTGTTGCTTTTCACTGCAGATTTGCGATGTCTCCTTGTCGATCTCGACCTTCCGGGAGTCACTCTCGTCCCCAGCATAGCGAGGAGGAGGCTCCCACGACATCGTCTCCAGTGACCCCTCTCTTTGGGGGTGAGAATTTTCATACCTTTTTTTGTATCCCGGATTGACCTCTCGCGGGTCATGACGGAAGAACCGATACCCCTCCCGCGGGGGTTAAGGTTTCAGACTTGTTTTGCTTAGCCAATTCAAGTCTTCGGGTATATTGGGGCGATCTCGTGTTGCCTTACACCTTATAGGTTGGTGTATGTTATCACACGATTCACGTGATGGCATATACCGTCCTCCTGGTGTAGGGCACTCGAGATCGTCTTCACCAATTATCCCGTGAACAATCTCATTTTGCCTTTATGAGATAGATATTCTGACCCTTTGCTTTGTTGCAGTCGATTTTCCCAGTGGTAGCTTTCCTTCTCACGCAATTACCGGTTGCAGCCATAAGGTCTTCTCTTCGGCTTCTGTTAGACAGGCACTTGATCCGCTTCCGCAGTTTGACCGGGATCGTTCAGACGAATCCCGTCACCTGATACGGGATGGGGGCGTCACTGTTTACGCCAGCTTATCACCGATGCTCCTCTCACCGCGGATGCTTCGTCTACCCAGGCTTTGAAGAAGCCGGATTTCCTGTTCGGGGATCATGTGGAGGACCCCGACACATTGACTCTCGCTGAAGAGCATTGGCTATCTCTTGAGGAGAGTGCCCCTCTATACATTCCTTCCGTCCCTCGACATTGTTCTTTCACTCATCTGGAGGGACAGGGTGTGGAGAGACGGATGTCTTGGAAACTCACTGATGATACTGTGCGGGTTCAGTGCGGGTATGTATCGCATGGAAAGAACCCTGGTTCTGGCGGATATCATCCTGTTCGTGGCCTTCGACCCGGGATCATGGGCCTTGACGCCGCACCCCCAGGCGAAGTGTTTGCAGCTGCTCCTACCGTGAGGAACCGCTTAGCTCTTCTTGGGAGAAGATTGCCTCACCCGGAGTATCGGTGCTATGGTTGGGCTTCTTCTTTACCCAAGGGATGGTGGCCCCGTATGACCGGCTATGTTTTAGGCCGTTGGGAGAAGATTCTGAAGAGTAGCGGCCTGTACGGGCCTATACGAGCTACTATGCATGGCCTCCCAGTCAGCTGTCGCCACTTCTTGGCGTTGTTGGAGACGTACATGCCTGATAGCAACACCTTCTTGACCGGTGACGGAGAGTTGGGATTGGCCCTCCATGAAATGCATCAGGTTTCCGGTCTTCCGATGGGAGATTACCCTTATCAGGAGTATTTTCCTTCGAACCAGCAGTTGTGGCGGTTGAAGCAAGATGATCCTGATATGTATGACACTCTCTGGGACCTCACCTGTCATTATCACACCTCCTTGATCCAGATTTCTCCTCCCGCGAAGACGAAGAGGAAAATCAGTTTGAAGCAGTTTGCCACCTATCTGTTCCCGAACTTGGAGGGTGCTTCCAGTGACCCTATTCGTGAGCGAGATATTTTGACCGTCACTGCCATTAACGAGTTGGTGGAGAAGAGCGAGACTCGTTCTTATACTATTGCCAGTGCTGAAGGAGCTTTCCCTGCAGGGACTAAGTTTCGCTCGTTCCTCCGCCGTGCGCAGAAGTCCATCGAGTCTCGATCTCTGTTGGCAGGCTATCTTGCTTTATGGTTGAAGAAATGCGTTGTTCCTCATCAGCCTTCGGATGCCTTACCTCTTGAGGTGCTCTTTCCCGCGGTTCAGCTAGCTTATGGGAGAGAGCTTTCTCTGCTCCCGGTGATGGTTGCCAGCATCCATTGCGGGCTTAGGAGTGTGGTCAGTAGTTTTACTCAGGTGGGTCCTGAGCCATCTACCGAGCTTATCTGTCCTAAGGTCGAGCTTCCTTACGCATACCTGATGGCGTGGCTCGTTCTTCATCGTCCGGGCTTGATGTCGGCGCCCAGCGTAGTTGATGTTCCCGTCCCATACCTGCAGCTGTTGGAGAAGAGCAGATGGCTCGGGAGGAGATTCGAGGACGTTCAGCAGGAGTTTCAAGTCCGCAAGGGCTGGGAGTTCTTCAAGTGCTTCCCCCAGTTTTCGGGCCGTTATGGCGACGTTTTGACTGATGAGGAGACACCCAGGAGTAACCGCACCATTCTCGACATCGGTTGTTTTCGTTGGTTGGTTAACATCCGTGTCGGCTATCTTGTCTTCCGGGTGAAGAACCGATGCCATATAGAGCCTTACCTCCCCTGCCGTTTTGCTCGTCAATTCGGCTATGATCAGCTATACATCGGGAACCCTAGCCGCGGTTTGAGGGTTGAGGGAGGACTTGTTGACGGTGTGCGAGCATGGCTGTGGACCATGGCGGGCTGCACCGGGGCCCACTTTGCTCTTCCCTCTTATAGGCGTAAGCCAACGATCACCTTCCTCAGCTGCAAGTGGTTCCTCTCTGCCTACGAATTCATAGGCGTGAAGAGCCTTTCAGAGTTAGAGTCCGATCATTCAGTACAAGCCGCCATGGAGGCTGATCGTAAGGCTGAGGTTGCTCGGAAGCAGAGGAAGAGGCGTGGCAAGTCCTCTATCTCCAGCAGAGATGATACAGGGCCTCTCCCTATGGATGATGAGGTCGAGACTCCTGAGGGGGAGTTTGTGGATATAGACACCGACCAAGCAGAACTCGGTGCAGGTTTGTCATACCCTTTGACTTCCTTTCTTGAATCTGTCTGGTATTCATACCCATTATCCTTTCAGGTAGAACCACTGGCGATCATGAGCCACTTACTTCCCATTCCCCGAGCTCAGGGCCTGGAGACCGAGCTGCTACGAGTAGTAAGCCTGTGCATGATCAACCTGTGGGTTCCAGGAGAGCTGGTATTCCGAAGAGGAAGAAGACTGCTCACAATCCACCTATCGACCAGCGTCCGTGTGGAGCTGACTTAAGCGACACTGCCGGTGGCGAGGAAGGTAACCTCTTTTTCTGCTGCTTTGGGGTGATTTACCTTTGGGATTCGTGATCATGTTTTGCATTTCAGGGATCTTTGAAGAAGGTGAGCTTCCTTCGGATCCGGTATATCGTGAATCCGACCACATGGATTGTTTCATGCAAGAGATGTGCGACGCCCTTCATGATGGCTCCCTAGGTATTGACCTGAACATTGATCTTGAGCCGGCGAGCAGCATCGAGCCCACCATGCCATATCCAGGTACATCTCCATTCGAAGATATCCTCCTTAGTAATTCTGCGCTTTGCTTTCTCTCTTGTGCATCTTTCCGACACCTTGGTTGTCTTATAGATGTTGCCAGAGAAGAACTAGCTGAGGATGGAGCCTTTCCAGATGTATGTTTCGGGGAACGGGAGCGTGCTCCTGTACCTAGCTTTTCGAGACCCGATGCTGGACTATTGGCCGACATGTTGGCTGAGCAGACTTCGGGAAGACCTATGCGACCACTCTTCGAGAGTGATTCGTTCACAGGTATATATCCGATCCTACTTTTCTTTACTTGCCAAAATTTTTATTTTGGCTAATAAAGAGGTGTAACCATAGGACCAGGCGATGTGCCTGATACTTCTACGGCTTCGGGCGTTTTTCGACCTCCACCGAGTAGTACGACTGACTTGCCCACAGGGGTTGATACACACCCCATGACCACTCCTGTCGCTACTTCGGATTCCGTCGGATCTCAACCCGAGGGGACTTCTGCCGGCATGGGTATACCTCGAACTTCCCCTTCGGGTTTTCCGATTATTTTTGATAGTCCCTTATCTTCCTGTACTGCTGCTTGCAGGATCCCGATCCTCTCTCTATGATCGTGTCCACGCTCTTCTGGCCGATACCGATCCAGACAGAGATGTTTTTCGCATGGACCTTGGCCTCTTCACCACCTTTTATAATGGCATGATCGAGAGGCTTCTTCACAAAGAGTGCTGTTTCGACCAGTTTAGGCGTTCCTTCTCTCGTCACATGATGATGATGAGGGAAGAAGGACACCCGGAGTTGGCCGACTCTTTCACTGCTGAATTCGCTGTCTTAGAGTCAGAGGTTCGAGAGCTGAGGGAGTTGAAGGCTGGTGGAGTTTCCTCTTTTGCATCTTCTCAGGTGGAGGATAGGTTGACGCAGTGGCGTGACCTGAGATCTTCCATTGGCAGCGAGCTCCGTTCACGCGAGCACTCTGTTGCACAGCTGATGGCCAACCTGGCGAATAAGGACACCAGCAGAGGCGAGTTACTCAGCTCCCTAGATTCCACTCGTGCAGAGATAGCTAGGCTGAAGGAGGCCTTGGGACGTGCTGAAGAGTCTGCTGCTATAATCACCGAGGACCTGGTTGGATTAGAGCGTTCTCGTGAATGGACGCTCGACAAGTTGGGATCAACACAGGAGGGGTTGATGAAGCTGCGAACTGAAGCCGCGGAGGTCTTGAGCAGTTCTGAGGATTCTGTCCGAGCTAGCTTGCAGGCGGAGTTCGAGCAGAGCTATATGGATAGGCTCTCTAGTTTAGAGTCTCATATTCTTAGTCGTCAGCTGCCTTCGGGTTGACGAACTTGTTGTTGTATGCTTTTGTCTTGATCTTTTATTAGAGACTCCTTATTTGCTTCTTTTTACATGATGTTTTGGTACACCCCCAGCCCCTAATGCTGTAACTTTGAGCTTGTAAACTCCATCATTTTTATAGGGAAAAGGGTACCTTGCACCGCGTATTAGGCGATGACTTATCCCTCCTTAGGCTTCGGGATAAAATTCCCCAGGTTTAGACCCTGGTAACTTTTTTCGGTCGGCAAAAGATTTCAAACCGGCTATACGTGTTAGGTATAGACTTATCCCTCCTTAGGCTTCGGGATAAAATTCCCCAGGTTTAGGCCCTGGTAACTTTTTTCAATCGGTGAAAGATTTCAAACCGGCTATACGTGTTAGGTATAGACTTTGGGATTTTTTGGCAAACCCCCAGCACTCAACGGGTTTGGCGTGCCTTTACCGACTACCGTTTGAATCGGGCTAGCATGCGAATTGTCTAAATCCGTTTCGCATGTAACGTTGTGCTAAGAAAATTGCTTCTCTTAGACTTAGTGCTATGATGTTGAATACATAGACTTCGTCTTTCTCACGGGAAAGACTACCCGGCAACGCGTGTTAGGCGCCGACTTCATCTCCGTCTTTTCTAAAAGCAAAGTCGGGGGAAAGTGGGAGACTAGAAGTGGGATCTCCACTCCGAGAATCGAAAAGATTCGGATAATCCTAACTGTCGTAAGGTTTGATTATCGAATCGAAAGGTTCAAACGACCCTAACTGTCGTAAGGTTTGGTCATTTGACTCTGAAGAGGAAGAATTTTATATTCTATCTTCAGCAGGAAAGGAAACTCAAGGTGGGATCTCCACCCCCAGGATCCAACAGGTGAAACTAGAAGTGGGATCTCCACTCCGAGAATCGAAAAGATTCGGATAATCCTAACTGTCATAAGGTTTGATTACCGAATCGAAAGGTTCAAACGACCCTAACTGTCGTAAGGTTTGGTCATTTGATTCTGAAGAGGAAGAATTTTATATTCTATCTTCAGCAGGAAAGGAAACTCGAGGTGGGATCTCCACCCCCAGAATCCGACAGGTGAAACTAGGAGTGGGATCTCCACTCCGAGAATCAAAAAGATTCGGATAACCCTAACTGTCGTAAGGTTTGGTTACTCGAATTGAAAGTGGACCTCTCGTTCGTTGGAGGAATCGAGAGGGGATTTTGGTTGTGGTCCTAACTGTAGTAAGGTTTGACCAAGTGGGAAATTTGAGACGATCCTAA
This sequence comes from Asparagus kiusianus, assembly GCA_022839385.1. Classification (NCBI taxonomy): domain Eukaryota; kingdom Viridiplantae; phylum Streptophyta; class Magnoliopsida; order Asparagales; family Asparagaceae; genus Asparagus; species Asparagus kiusianus. The sequence continues at coordinate 6,154 of BQKN01065478.1, forward strand.
CCGTAGAAGGGTTTGATCGATCGATTTGTGGACCTCTCGTTCTTTGGACGAATCGAGAGGGGAATTTGGCTTTGGTCCTAACTGTAGTAAGGTTTGACCAAGGGAATTGTGTGGTAGAGACTATGAGTAGTCAAAAACCACTGAAAGTTTCGCGAGGGGAGATCAATCTATCGAATGATTAGATCTCATCTCAGCAAAAGAGTGCTTGTGAGAGTTAGATTCTGACAAACAAGAATATTCGGAATTCGAACATTGATTTCTTGTTCATCAGCGACCGGGTTATCCCTAAGAATACCCCGATGTGGTATTCTTTCGGGAACTTCCCGGTACCTCAATTCTTCTGGGGATACTAAGGATAGTATCTTTTCAGAAATTTGCCATTTATTGGCATCATGAGCCGGTCACAATCTTTGGTGACTAGGCGATAGGCGCCGTTCGAGTAGACTGTTTCCACTACGAACGGTCCTTCCCATTTGGGTTCAAATTTGCCTTTCTTCTTGGAGTTAAGGATCATAGGACGTTTCTCGGTTAAGACCAAGTCCCCTTCCTTAAAACTCCTTTGTCGAACTTTTTTATCGAAGGCTCGAGAGATTCTGGCTTGGTAAAACTCAATGTGCTGCTGAGCTTCCAAGCGTTTTTCATCGAGCATCTCAAGTTCTTCAAGGCGTTTCTGATGTTGTTCTTCGATCGTCATCTGAGTTGCAAGAGCGATCCGAAGGGATGGAATTTGAATTTCCAAAGGGAGAACGGCTTCACACCCATATACCAATGAATACGGGGTTGCGCCGGTCGGTGTACGCACCGTGGTACGATAGGCCCATAAAGCTGCGCCGAGCTTATCATCCCAATCTCGCTTGTTATTTTTCACAAGCTTTGACAAGAGCTTTATGATAGTCTTCTTGAAGGCTTCAGCTAATCCGTTTGCTGTGGGATTATAAGCTGTTGACGAGATGTCCTGAATTTTGAACTTTTCGCAGAACCTTATGAAGGCGTTGCTGATAAATTGAGGACCATTGTCGTGTATGATTCGTCTTGGAACACCATGCCGGTAAATGATATGGTGCTTGATGAATGCAGTGACGTTACTCGTCTTGACTTCTCTGAGTGGAACTGCTTCAGCCCATTTGGAGAAGTAATCGGTGATTGCCAGGATGAACCGGTCACCTTTGACTGAGGGGGGATTTATAGGACCAACAATGTCCATTCCCCAGGTCTCGAACGGCCACGACGTAACCGAAGGATGCAGATGTTCCGGAGGTTGGTGCATGTAATTCGCGTGTACCTGACACGCGTGACACTTCCGGGCGTATACGATTGCCTCACATGCATCATGAAGGGCCAAAAATACCCCATTCTTCTGATGCGATCATACAGCTTGGGACCAGGTTGGTGCGCGCCGCACTCTCCTTCATGTGCCTCCTTAAGCACTTCTTCAGCTTCTTTAGTCGATAAGCAACGCAGGAGCATGCCATCATACCCCCTACGGTAGAGCGTTCGATTCTCCGTATTATAGTAGAATCTTGGAGCTCTTCGTCTGATCGACTCTCTCTCCTTCACGTCTTCTGGCAAGATTCCATACAAGACGTAGTCGATGATGGGGAAACGCCAATCCCGGGGCTCGAACTCAGCCTGAGTTGTGTGCACCTCTTGGGCCTCTTCCTTCCTGCCATTTTCATCATAAAGCGGCACTAAGAGTTGGTGGGTTCTTATCGTAACAAATTGCTCTGTCCCGGGAGGCTGCGCCAAGGATACAGCTAAAGCTGCCAACGCATCTGCGTAGGTGTTCTGTAACCGCGGAACGTGCTCGATGAAGAACCCTTCAAATGATTCCGCCAGTTCTATCGCCATCTTGTGATATGGGATTAGATCCTGACTTCGGACTTCGTATTCTCCTTGGACCTGTTTGATGATTAGTTGAGAATCGCCGAAGGCTTCGAGATACTCAACCCCCAGCTCCTTGGCGAAATTGAGTCCTATGATCAGTGCATTATACTCCGCCACATTATTCGAGCATGGCTCGGTCAATGAGTAGGCTCGAGGCATCACATGTTTTCCCGGGGAAACTAAGACCACTCCAACTCCGGAGGAGACCTTAGAACATCCAGGAGTACTTGCGGCATTAGCTGCTCGTGAAGCGCCGTCGAAGTACAAACGCCAAACTTGCTGGTGTGAAGTTGCGTTGACTTCGTGGGTTTCATCAGGTAGGTCGTTGTATATTTCGGCGGCGTCCGTAGTTGGATTAGCTGCCAAGAGATCACAGATGGCCTGTCCTTTTACTGACTTCTGCTGTTTGAAGTGCAGATCGTACTGGGACAAGAGTAAAGCCCATTTTGCTAACCGCCAGCTCATGGAAGCCGGTTGAGTCATAAACACTCGGACCGGGTTAACTTTGGAGATGACATGTATGGTCTGTCCGACCAAGTAATGCCGCATCTTTTGGATGGCGAACACTAGGGCGAGGCATTCTCTCTTAATCATGGGATATCGAGATTCTGCGCCTACCATGGTTCGGCTTAAGTAATATACCGCCTGCTCGTGACCATTATCGTCATCTTGTGCAAGCAATGCACTTAATGAGTGGCTCGTCGCCTTGACATAAATCAAGAACGGTTTTCCCGATTTCGGTGCAACGAGTACGGGAGGTTTCGAGAGATATTCTTTGATACTCTCGAACGCCTTTTGACAGGCCTCGTCCCATACGAATGACACACCCTTCTTTGTGAGCCTGGAGAACGGTTGGCATTTCCCCGAAAGGTTCGAGATAAACCGACAGATATAAGCCAATCGCCCTTGCAGTCCTCTGAGCTCTTTGAGGTTCCTCGGAGGTTGCAATTCATTGATCGCCTTCACTTTATCCGGATCAATGTGAATACCTTTGGTGGTGACGACGAATCCCAGGAATTTGCCACTGGACATTCCGAGGAAAGACTTGGTAGGGTTCATCTTCAACTGATGGGCCCGCATCAAGTCGAACATGGTCTTCAAGTCTTTGATGTGATCATTCTTATCACGAATTTTCACGACCAGATCGTCCACGTAGCACTCAACCGTCTTTTGGAGATGTTCCTGAAAGATCTTCGACATAGCTCGCTGATATGTAGCACCTGCATTCTTCAAGCCGAAGGGCATGACTATGTAGCAGAATACGCCGAGAGGCGTTCGGAACGCGGTGTGCTTTTCATCATCTGGATGCATCTTTATCTGGTTGTAACCAGAGAAACCATCCATAAAGGACATCCTCTCAAACCCACACGTATTGTCTATGATAACATCCGTGATGGGGAGAGGAAAGTCATCTTTTGGGCAAGCAGCATTGAGGTCCCTGAAGTCAATGCATATCCGGATCTTCCCGTTCTTCTTTAGGACCGGAACAATATTGGCAAACCATTCGGGATGTTGCTCCTCTCGGATAAATCCCGAATCAACGAGCTTTTTGACCTCAGCTTCGATTGCTTCCATCATTTGCGGACGAAACCGTCGTTGTTGTTGTTTGACTGGTTTGACGTCCGGCTTAATGTTGAGACGATGCACTGCTACGTTTGGGTCGAGACCTGGCATGTCTTCATAATTCCAGGCGAACACGTCGATGTACTCCCGGATAAGAGAAATCAACTCCTCCTTCTCTTCAGGTAGGAGGCTGTCGCTGATGAATATTGGCTTCGGATTTTCTTCGCTGCCCATATTCACCTGAACGACTTGGTCTTCGGTAGGAGGCTCTCTCTGCTCGAACCGGTCGCCATACTGCATGTTTAAGTGATGAACCCACGGGTATTCCCATGTCGGCATCTCATCATCTTCTTCTATTGTCGTTGGATCAACCGTGACCATATTCGACATTAGCTTCTTAAACACCTCACCAAGACTAGCGTCGGAATCCCAACCCGAAGAGTCGGAAGAATATCCCTTCCTAGTCTTGTTAGCAATTTGGTCGATGATTTGTCAGCCACACTCATCATCTGATGAGACATAGCCTAGACCTCTTTTGTGGCGATAATAATCATCGGGTTTTCCCTTCGGTACATAGGCCATCCGGGGTGGAACCCGTGGACCTCGACCAAAGAAAAGACCCTCTCCGATCTTGAAGTCATACCCGTGCCTTTCCATCATGTTGCGTGCTTTTGCATCGTATTTGGACAGATGGCGGGCCGGTTTATCATCGTCATCTTCCTCTTCCATGAAGTGGTCGGGTATCGGAGATGCTCTTCCTTTGCCGTAGACGACCTCCTTTCCACCCCCAATCCCTGCGGGGATGATGAGCGTTGTTCCGCAAGGGTCGTGTACCTGCTTCTTCGTCAAACAAAATGATTGAAGAGGCATATAAAAATCGGGGTTAGTATAGAGTTCGTTGGTGATATCATCGAGACCCGTCGAGTACTCTAAATCATCGTTTATTGATAGTTCTTCGGCAAGTTGCCAATTACAACTATCTTCCGATGATTCATCATCGTCAAGATTGATTACAATGGGTACAATGTCGTTTAAAACAAAACCGCCATCATAATCAAACCCTGGTTCGGTATCAGCTTCATCTCCGCTGTCCGTTCCTTGGGCCGATGGTTCAGTATCGGATTCAGCGCCGTATAAAAGGGAATCGGTGAAATAATTCTCCAATCCCTTGAACGGTTGCTTATTCGCGACCACCGTCTTGACTTCATTATCTGTGCCCACATATTTGAAGCACTGATGTAGAGTTGACGGGACTATAAGGTTACCGTGGATCCAAGGTCGACCCAACAGTAAATTATAGGATGTTTCCGCGTCAATCACATAATAAGTGACCTCCGACCTCAAATCCCCGATCTGGCACTTAATTCGGATCTTCCCCAAGGGTTTGGACCCGCTGGTATTGAATCCGTAAATCGTCGTGCCAGTGGACGCTAATTTGCTAGTCGGGATTTCGAGATGATGCATCAATCGGAATGGCATGATGCTAACAGCGGAACCCGGATCGACTTGGATCCGGTTGACAACGCTGGAGCCAATATGCCCGGTGAAATACAAGGGCCTGTCATGATTTGAGTTCTTTGTCTGCATATCTTCTTTGGTGAATGAGATGCAGGGGAAGTGATGCGCCGCCAGATTGCATTGCTGAACTGAAGACTCTGGCTCCTCGGGGAATGGTTTGATCCGAGTCAAGAAGGCTTCAGAATCGCTCAAGGCTTCCTGTAGGGCTTTCCTTGTATCTTTTGACAACCGCAGCAACTCGTATAGAGTTATCCGGGCCGGGATGTTGGCCAACTGCGTCATGATGTCGAAATGGGGTGGAGAGCTTGTGTTCCCCGGTTTGTCTCTCCCAATCGGATGATTGAATCGAGACTGTCTCGGGTTCTGAGCTTCTTGACGTACAGGCGCTTTTCCCTTATCCTTCTGCGGGATTCTCTCTGTAGCCACTGCAGGTGTTGGGGGGATTGCTGAAATCCCCAGTTCTGACAGCGTCTTGGAAGGTGGGGTTTTGGTACCCAACTGCTCGGAAGCATCCGGATACTTGAAATGGTACTCGTTCCCGCTTCTGGTTGCAAAAGCTTCTTGCTCGTCCTCAGAAAGTGGGAAGGTCGGAATTTTGTCATCATCCACCCCCGGTATGGCAGAAGCACCGTAGCATGATTTGCCCTTCCTCTTCGACTTCTTCTTGTTCTTTGTGGAAGAGGTCCCGGCCCACTGTTCATCTGCGATCAAGTCCGGATGAACCCACAAGATCTCGCCATTTGGGGCTGTGTGTGGCACAAGCCCTTTCTGACGTTGTTGGTGCGGATCATCATTCACCGTCTTTACCGCCGCTTTGATCACCGACTCGTGTTGGAACCAACTCGAGGGAACAGATCCAAAGCTAATGGACACGGTATTCGCACCCACCTTCTTCTCTTTGGGCTGCTTCATAGTAATAACCCCAACGTCGATTAGGGCCTGAATTTTATCCTTGAGAGCGTAGCACACCTTGGTAGGATGGTGCACCGCTCGGTGGAATGCACAGTATTTCGGATCGTTGACCCTCTTGGCGTCTTCTTGATCCTGAATTGGCGGCAGCTTGATCTTGTTGTTCTCCACGAGGTATTTGAAAATGCCCGGGATTTCATCCTCTTTGAACGAGTAGACCTTTGGGAACCTCGGCTCCCCAACCTTTTGCTTCTGGGGCTGTTGCTGCCACCTGGGTTGTTGGGGCGACCTCTGTTGCTGCTGTTGCGGCTGCTGTGGTTGTTGCGGCTGTTGCGGCTGTGCTTGCACCTCAAAGACTTGATTTGCGACCACCATATTTGCATGCGCCTTCCCTTTACCCTTGGGGGTAAAATTTGGTTGCGGGGCATTATTGGGTATTTGCCCTCTCTCCGCCTTCTTTCTCTTGAGGAATCGTTCAGCTCGCTCTCCCCGCATCTTCAAATCCTTCCAGGTTTTGGACGGCGCCATTCCCATGGCTTCGAGGATGTCGAGCGTGAGGTTGTTGTGGCAAGTCTCAAGAATGAAATCTTCGCTAACCGGATCCCTGCAATTCATAGCCTTGTTCCGGAACCTCTTCACGAAGTTTTCAATCGTCTCGCCGTTCTTTTGCTTTTCATCGAACAGCATGCCGATTGAAACCTCGGTGTCATCATCAAAGAAATTGGTTAAGAACATGTCCTCCATGTCATCCCAGCCGTTGATACTTCCGGGCTTGAGACGGCGATACCAATCGAAGGCAGCTCCGCGAAGAGTGCCGACGAATGACCGCACCATGAGGGGCTCATTTCCGGAAATAATTCCTAAATGAGACTTGAAATAGATTAAGTGTTGGGTAGGGGAACCCTTCCCATCAAACGGCGTAAAGTTAATTAGATTAAACTTTGCCGGATATGGGATCGATTCCCACTCCCTTGGATATGGGCAGGGTATACCGGATCTTTTTACCTCTTGAGCACTCATCAAGGCGTTGATCTTGCTCTCCAGGTCCTTCATCTTCTTGTCATCACTTGTCTCGGCCTTTGAGTGGCTTCTGGGAGAGGTGACGTGGTCTTCTTTCGCGTTATCTTCTGCGGGACCACCCCCATTATCAGTGTTGACAGGAGGGATATGGATATTATCCGCCTCCCGTTCATTCTCTTCAGGATTCGGAGTATTGCGGCGACCGGGCTCTCCTTGGTGAACCGTCAGCGCCGCGATCTGTTGGTCGTGCATCTCCCTCATCCGCTGCAGGGTCATCTCCATTTCGAACTTGAAGCTCTCCTTTTGCTTGGCCAGGGCTTCTTTAAGTATCTTGGACACTTGTTCAGCACTGATCATGAGTGATTCGTAAGGTTGACCCGCACTCGAGGCCGTGTCATCGGACGCCACCGCCGAGCAAGAATCCGAATCAGCCTCTGATTCTTCTTCTTCTAAGGAGAGTCCAATTGGCACCCTTTGGTAGTTCTTTTGGCCGCCGGTTCCGGGCCGCAACCGTGTCATGCACCGGGATATCTCGGCCAGCTGTTCTATGCTGAAGGGTTGTGCTGAATTTCCCCTGCCAGTCATGTTGACCGACACTCTTGGATACTCATCTCCTTGGCGGAGCAATTTCTTCTTGTGGAAACGCTTCGGCTTGGAGAGTCTCTCGAACACTGAGATTCTTCTTGGGGGACTGTTGCAACAACACTCGGACAGCACCGCCTTGATGATGTTAGCACACGGGCAGCGGGGCTCCATATCCTGCATAAATCTTTTTCGGGATTTTCCAATACCCCCAGCCCTGTAGTACAGCTCATCAGCTTGGTAGCTGGAGCAACCTACAGAGTGCTGGTGGGTGTTCCCCGATATAACACGCTCATCTTCGGATGAGTGTGCTTCCCTTGGAGAATGCAACACTTGGTTAGATTTTTCAAGAGTGGCCCGTTCGATTTTACGCTTTTGTGAACGCAAAAACCGAACGGGCTCTTTTGGTTCGACTCGCAACCCGGTGCGGTCGGTGATAGGGGCTTTCCCTTTGTCAATTTTCTTAGGGGGATTGATTCCACCCCCAGTCTGAATTTTAACTTGGGGACCTTTCAATGGTCCCAGTCGTTCTTTGATGGGTATTCTTCCTCGGTTCTCCGGTAAGGGACCGAGGCGACCCGACAAAGGAACCTGGGATCTTGAATGATCCCCTTGTTTACCTGGCTCCGTTGAGGGTGCCGGTACAGGAGGAACGAGTTTTGATTTGGCTGAACTCCGGGTGATGGCCTCACCCTTCTTGGTTTGAGGTGTTGGTGTCGATTTGGGAACCCACACCAGTTTGCTTTTGGACGGCGTTTTGACCGCCGTTTCTTGCTGCATCTCCTCTGCCTTCTTTAGGAGGAGCCGGGCATGTGCAAGTAGAGCACGGCGCTTCTTGATTCGCTCTTCGAGCGTGGAGCGGTTCCTCTTGACGCGGATCCACTCACTCGCTCCTGATTGGGAGGGGAGGTTGATTGCTTGCCGTTGCTCTTGTCGCTGCCTCGACTTCAAGTCCTCTGCATATCGCACTCCATCTTTTGACTCCTTGGCCTTGGCGAGATGTTGAGCGAGGCGTTGACGACGTCTCTGGAGCGCCCTCTTTGACGGGGTTGGAGTTGCATCATCCATCGCCTTTGAGGTTGATGAAAGAGCTGGATTTGCTGCTTTGACCACGTTGAACGGCTCGGGGTTGTTGCGTGGTGCGAAGGCAGCGGCGGCAACGGGCTCTTGGGTCTTGGAGCTGGACGTCCCACGAACACTCTTGGAAGAGGATGTCTTCTTGCGCCGGTTCGGAGAGGCGGATCTGGAGGAGGAGGATGAGAGGTACTCTTCGAACTTCTTCTGATCGAATTCGTATTCGATCTCTTCATTCACCCGGATCTTGAAGGCCGGTTGCGTCACTCCGATCTCGGCAGCGAGGTCGGCGGCTCCCACTGTGGTCGCCAGCTTGTTTTCGGGAAAAGTTGCTGTTTTCATTGCTCTTGTTTGAGATCTGTTACAACTTCAATCGTTACAACAGAATAAAATGAAAACAAATGATTTACAACTTTAACGAAAATAAACACGAGATCCCGGTTTGGTGCGGTCTCGCTTGCGTGGGTTGTTGGCCTGTGACGGGGATGTCGATATCCGTGGACCGCCGACTCTTCAAGATCCTTTCCGGTAAAATCCGGCAGAGTTTCGTCTATCCACAAAGGGATATAGAAACAGAACTTCGTCGATCCGCGTGAGATCTAGAAGTTATAAGCTTATGTCTCGGCTAAAACGAGACACTGGCTCTTCTTAGTGTCGCCTGCGAAGAGCAACACCAAGGAAAAGAAGGGGGAATGAAGAAGAAGTCGATGAAGAGCTCTCACTCCTGAATCCGGCAGAGCTTCGCTGCTTCAAGAAATCGGACTCCTTGCTCCGGCAGGGCTTCGCCGCTCCTCTTAGAAATTTCAGATCTCGAGGATAATCCCAAGACTAGAAATTTCTCTCCCAAAACCCAAGCCAAGAGAATGGAGGCCCTAGGGGCCTATTTATAGGAATACAAGGGGGTAGGGGGCTCAAAAGGGCATGAGGACACCCCTGGGTGTCTCTAGAAATCCGAGACACCCCTTGGGTGTCTCGGATTTTTCGAGACACCCTTGGGGTGTCTCGGAATTTCCGAGACACCCTTGGGGTGTCTTGGATTTTCTGAGACACCCCCGGGGTATTTCGTGTCATCCGAGACATTCTGCGGTGTTCTTCGCTGTAGTGCCTTCGTCCGGACTTGGATTTGACTGATTCCGGTTGTGTTGGAAGCCCGTCGAGGAGTTCTGTAGATCCCATCGGTTGGATTATCAGTGTGGTGATCGGGACACGGCATGCGTTGGCCCAATTGCGGTGATCGTGGGGTTTTCGGTCAATCCGTATCCCCGTGATTCTGACATTCTGTCGGCTCACGTAGTCCGTCGGTTGGCTTCAATCGCTCACCGACGTCGTTTGAACTCTTGTGAACCGGGTAGTGACGTTCAATCGTCGCTCGTTGACGCCGAGCTGTGTGCGGGGACCTATCGGCAATTTTTGACGCCTACACATGCATCTCTCTCATCGTCTGCATGGCCATCTGCATTTCAAACTTGAAGCTCTCTTGCTGTTTAGCCATAGCTTCTTCGAGCATCTTTGCCACTTGTTCCGTGCTTATCATCAGCGATTCGTGGGGTTCCCCCTCACTGGATACTGTATTATCTGATGCGACCGTAGAGCAGGCATCCGACTCTTTACCTTCTAAAGGTACTCTTGTCCGAACCCTACCGTAAGTTCCTCGTGCGATGGCTCCAGACTGCAGACGGGTTAGACGCCGGGATGCTTTCAGAATCGACTCGAGATTACCTTGTGTCGATGTCCTTTTACTGGTCATATTAGCGGTGACCCTCGGAAATTCTCCATCTTCGACCACCGTTCTTCTTCGTCGGAAACGACTAGGCCTTGGCTTTGGCGTTTCAGTGCTGAGCCTCTCGAAAACCGAAACTCTTTCGGGGACCGTCTTGATGCAGTTACACTCAGACAATACCGCCCGAATGAGTTTGGAACAGGAGCATTGAGTCTCTAGTCTTTGAGGACTCCTCTTTCTGGCTTTGCCCGTACCCCCAGCACGATAGTACAGCTCGTCCGTTTGAAAGTCGGAGCAACCTATCGTGTGTTGGCACGATTTCCCAGGTATAACGTCATCGTCACCGGATGACAACGTTTCCTTTTGAGGGTAAATTGCCTTCTTTGGGCTTTCAAGAGTCACGCACCTCGAAACGCGCCTTTGTGGGCGTGAGCTCTCAGCGTGCTCCTGGACTTCAATGCGCAAATTGGCGTGCGTAGCTACCTTGAACTTCTTGTCATGCTGAAAGTGACAGCGACCCCCAGCATGTTGAGTCGTTCGGGGCTTCTTCATCGGGCCCAAACATTCTTGAACTGGAGCTTTGCATCGTCCAACGGGAAGTGGGCCGAGGCGCTCCAAAACTGACTTCTTTCTCCGGGGTGATTCTGCGTGAGTTCTCGGAGTAGCCATGGTAATTGTCGGCGACTTCGTTTGGTTCGCCGAAGGTTGAACCTGCTTCGAAGGTTGCAAAGGTTGCTCTTTGGCCTGAATTGCCACTTCGGATTTCGGCCTCCAGACTTTGCAGGTTGGGGGCGGCTTCTTCGCCACTTCCTTCTGCAGTTTTCTACGGGCTTCTTCAGCTTGAGCCCGTGCCTGCGCTGACAGTGCGTGGCGCTTGCGAATGCGCTCCTCAAGTGTCGAACGATTCCGTTTGACACGGATCCATTCGTTCGTTGGCGGCTTGGAGGAGCTACCATTCATCAGTTGTTGAGGCTGTTTGCCTCTCTTGTTCTTCGGACTCGCGTTATGGCGGATTCCATCCGTGGATTCCATTGCCTTCGCGAATTCTCGGGCCAAGCGTTGGCGTCGCCTTTGGCGGGCTCTCTTTGAGAGAGTCACCACTCTTTGGTGACGGAGGAATTGGCAAGAACCGGCTTGACCTGGTTAGAAATTGGAGGAATCTCGCCCGATGCAGCTTTGGCATCCAGCGGGGCGAGATCTTCATTGGTGTTTTTAACATCTTCGTACCAACGAGCCTTTCTCCTGGAGGAGAACTTCTTGGACTTGCGGGGGGAGGTTGATCCGGACGAGGACGACAGGTACTCCTCGAACTTCTGTTGGTCGAACTCGTATTCGACCTCCTCCACGACCGGGATCGAGATCCGCGGCTGCGACGCTCCGATGTCGGCAGCGAGATCGGCGGCTCCCACTGTGGTCGCCAGATTGTTCGCGGGAAAAACTGTAGCCTTCTTCATTGATGATTCCATTGCACACTCAGTAATTGTTTATCGATTACAAAGTTCCGGTCTTTTTATAAGATCCGGTTATAAGAAATCAACAAAAAGTAAAAATTACAACTTTCCTTATTTGTCGAACAAATCACGAGCTCCTGTTTTTCGGTCGCTCGCTTGCGTGGGTTGTTTGCCTGCGCCGATGGTTGATCCGTTGACCACCGCACGATCTAGATCCGGACGGATCTACGCAGTACGACGGGTATTATTCCACTAAGGAAATAATAACCGGGGGGATCGGTTTACCAAGGAACAAATCGCCCAAATCTCGGGATCAAAGACCAAGCTTTGATCCGGAGTGTGCCTACGTAGATCTCAGATCTGATTTCCTCTCTCGAACTCCTGCCTTTTGTGACGCGGATGCTCGCCGAGTACCAGATCTGAATGTCCAAGTCTTCAAGCCTTCAAAACTCGAGTTTGCTGCATTTATTGTCTGACCGTCTGTTGGAATTTTGAACTTGAAGTCGATTCTTGATTTCTTGCCTTTTTAGCTCGAGTTTGCTGCTTCAACACAGAACTAACCATCGGTCGTCGGCGTTGAATCTTCATTTACAACGCGTTGTTCGGTGTTTGAGCTTCCTGGTGACGCGTTGTCCGGCGTTCAGGCTTCATTATAACGTGTTGTCCGGTGTTTGACGCAGTTTATACTCGTACGTCTGCTGGAGTATACACAGTTTAAGCTCTTAAGGAATTGGAGCGTGGCAGATACTTAGTCACGAGACCAATTTATAAAATTGATGCGTCAATGACTCGTATTTATAGAATTTTTGGCAAATTCTCAGCCATCAACGGATTTAATAAGCCTTTACCGACTACAGTTTGAGTCAGGCTAGCATGCGGATTGTTTAAGTCCGTTCCGCATGTGACGTTAAGCTAAAAGAGTTAACCCTTTTAGTGCTACGATATTGAATACGTAGACTTCGTCTTTCTCCTGTGAAAAGACTAAACAGCAACGTGTATGAGACGTTGACTTAGGATTTTTGGCAAATCCTCAGCCTTCAACGGATTTGACGTGCTCTTACCGATTACCGTTTGAATCAGGCTTACATGCGGATTGGTTTAGTCCGTTCCGCATGTGACGTTGTGCTAAAGGAATGAACTCCCTTAGACTTTATGCTATGATGTTGAATACATAGGCTTTACCATTTGTTACGGGAATAGGCTACCCGGCGACGCATGTTAGGCGTTGACTTTAGGATTTTTGGCTAACCCCCAGCCTTCAACGGATTTGGTTAGCCTTTACCGACTACCGTTTGAGTCGGGCTAGCATGCGAATTATCTAAATCCGTTCCGCATGTAACGTTGCGCTAAAGGAATGAACTCCCTTAGACTTTGTGCTACGACTTCGAATACGTAGACTTCGCCATTGTTACGGGAATAGGCTACCCGGCAACGTGTATTAGACGCTGACTTATCCTTACTTAGGTTTTAGGATAAAATACCCCAGAATCGAACTCTGGTGCCTTTTTTTCTGCGGAAAAAGACTAAACCGGCGGCGCGTGTTAGGCGTCGGCATATCCTTTCTTAGGATTCAGGATGAAATTCCCCATGCGTGTAAGGCATGGATTTTGGTGTTATTAATAACAACCTGTCACAATGTTGAATATATGGGCGAGTGTTCTTTTTAACGGTTAAGAACTAACCGGCGGCACGTGTTAGGCGCAGACTTATCCTTACTTAGGTTTCGGGATAAACTACCCCAGAATTGAACTCTGGTGTCTTTTTCTTCAGAGAAAGACTAAACCGGCAGCGTGTGTTAGGCGCAGACTTATCCCTGCTTAGGATTCGGGATAAACTTCCTCGGATGAATCCAAGATTAATAAATTCTTGGAAAAGATTGGTGTGGGAAAGGAAGAATTTTATGTTCTATTCCTCGAACAAGCAAGGAAGAATTTTATATTCTATTCCCAGTTAGAAAGGAGACTTAAGGTGGGATCTCCACCCCCAGAATTGAAAAGATTTGGATAACCCTAACTGTCGGAAGGTTTGATTACCGAGCTAAAGATGGAATTTCTCGTTTATCGAGAGTGAACTGTGGTTTTGGTCCTAACCGTAGGAAGGTTTGACCAAACGGGAGCTTGAGATGACCCTAACTGTAGGAAGGTTTGAACACTCGATTTAAAAGTGGACCTCTCGTTCATTGGAGGAATCGAGAGGGGATTTTGGTTTTGGCCCTAACTGTAGGAAGGTTTGACCAAGCGGGAGGTTTGAGATGACCCTAACTGTAGGAAGGTTTGATCACTCGATTTGAAAGTGGACCTCTCGTTCATTGGAGGAATCGAGAGGGGATTTTGGTTTTGGCCCTAACTGTAGGAAAGTTTGACCAAGCGGGCGGTTTGAGACGATCCTAACTGTAGGAAGGTTTGATCGCTCGATTTATGGGCCTCTCGTTCATTGATGGAATCGAGAGGGGATTTTGGTTTTGGTTCTAAGATTTGATCGGGTAAACGTTGGGTTTAGTGCTTATCATTGTATTTGTAATGATCGGGTTATCCCTAAGAAAATTATATGTAACATTCTTTTGGGAACTTCCCGTTACATGAACTATCCACCCCCAGCTTTTCTTGTGAAACTAGGTTTATCATTGTATTGGCTACATGATCGGGTTATCCTTAAGAATACCACGCATGACACTCTCCAGGAACTTCCCGTGGAAGAAAAGAAATAGTTTAGACTCATATACATATTGGAGTATCAGGGAGCAGTTTAACCTCTTATACCGGTCGGAGGATTGAGAAGCAGTTTAGACTCATATACTCTTCGGAGTATCAGGAAGCAGTTTATACTCTTATACCGGTCGGAGTTATGCCGTTCTCAACTGGCTTACTCTATCGTTATGACGCCGGCCTCAACTAAGGTCTGGATACTATTCTTTAAAGTAAAGCAAGCCTTGGTGGGATGAAGGACCCTCCTGTGGTATGCGCAGTACTTCGGATCCGTAGTATTGTCAGCTTTCTCCTGATTCGTGATCGGTGGCAGCTTGATCTTGTTATTTTTAAGGAGTGATTCGAAGATGGCTGGAACATCTTCGTCCTTGAAGGAGTACTCTTTTTGAGGCCTCTGATCTGAAGTCTTCTGCTGTCTCCGAGAATGCTGTTGCGACGTTTGATTAGCATTGACAGCCGCTGCAGGTGTCTTTCCCTTACCATGGGAGGCAAAGTTCGAATTTGGAGGATTAGTCGTCAATTGACTCCTCTAGGCCTTCTTCCTTCAGAGAAAACGTTCGGCTTGTTCACCCCGCACCTTCAAGTCTTTCCAAGTGTTGGACGGAGCTGTTCCCATTGCTTCCAACACGTCCAATGTGAGGTTGTTGTGGCAAGTCTGGAGAATGAACTCCTCAGTGATCGGGTCCCGACAGTTCATTGCTTTGTTCCGGAACCTCTTGACGAAGGTATCGACCAATTCCCCGTCCTTTTGTTTCTCATCGAGCAAAGTTCCGATGGATATCTCGATGTCGTCATCGAAGAAGTTTGTGAGGAACTTAGTCTCCATGTCGTCCCAGCTGTTTATGCTACCTGGCTTGAGGCGGCGATACTAATCGAAGGCGGCTCCGCGAAGAGTGCCAACGAATGACCGCACCATCAGAGGCTCATTGCCGGAGATTACCCCCAGATGTGATTTGAAGTAAATAACATGCTGAGTGGGTGAACCCTTCCCATCAAACGGCGTGAAGTTGATTAAGTTGAACTTCGCCGGATACGGGATTGATTCCCATTCTCTCGGGTATAGACAAGGAATGCCAGTCTTCTTTATCTCTTGAGCAGAAATTAACGTATTGATCTTGCTCTCGAGATTTTTGATCTTCAAACTTTCACCCGAGTTCTCGTCAGCACGATTCTGAGGTGGAAGCGTGGTGTTGTGGCTAGCATTCTCATTGCCACCCCCTGCATTGATGGGAGGGTTATTGGCGTTATGAGTTTCATTTGCACCTGTGTCCTCATCTTCCAAATTGTTCTGGTTATGACGACTTGGTTCGCCTTGTTGGTTCCTCAATGCCTGGATTTGTTGGTCATGCATCTCTCTCATAGTCTGCATGGCCATCTGCATTTCGAACTTGAAGCTCTCTTGCTGTTTAGCCATGGCTTCTTCGAGCATCTTGGCCACTTGTTCCGCGCTTATCATCAGCGACTCGTGGGGTTCCCCCTCACTGGATACTGTATTATCTGATGCGACCGCAGAGCAGGCATCCGACTCTTCACCTTCTGAAGGTAGTTTTGTCCGAACCCTACCATAAGTTCCTCGTGCGATGGCTCTAGACTACAGACGGGTTAGACGCCAGGATGCTTTCAGAATCGACTCGAGATTATCCCGTGCCGATGTCCTTTTGCTGGTCATGTTAGCGGTGACCCTCGGAAATTCTCCATCTTCAACCGCCGTTCTTCTTCGTCGGAAACACCTAGGCCTTGGTTTTGGCGTTTCGGTACTGAGCCCTTTGAAAACCAAAACTCTTTCAGGGAATGTATTGTTGCATCTGCATTCAGACAATACTGCCCGAATGAGTTTGGAACAGGGGCACTGAGTTTCTGTTTTTCGAGGACTCCTTTTCTTAGTTTTCCTCGTACCCCCAACATGATAGTATAACTCGTCAATTTGATCGGAGTAACCTATCGTGTGTTGGCACGATTTCTCAGGTATAACGTCATCGTCATCGGACGACAACGTTTCCTTCTGAGGGTGAATTGCCTTCTTTGGGCTTTCAAGAGTCACGCGTCTCGATACACGCCTTTGTGGGCGTGAATTCTCAACAGGCTCCTGAACTTTAATACGCAGCGTAGTGCGCTTGGTTGCCCTGATTTCCTCGTCATGTTGGGGGTTGCGGTGATCCCCAGCGTGTTGAATCGTTTGGGGCTTTTTCATTGGGCCCAAACGTTCTTGAACTAGAACTTTGAATCGTCCATCGGGAAGTGGGCCGAGGCGCTCTAAAACTGACTTCTTTCTCCTGGATGATTCTGTGTGACCTCCCGAAGTAGCCATGGGAATTGTCGGCAACTTCGCTTGGTTCGCTGAAGGTTGAACCTGCTTCGAAGGCTGCAAAGGTTGCTCTTTGGCCTGAATTGCCACTTCGGACTTAGGCCTCCAGACTTTGTGGGTTGGTGGCGGCTTCTTCGCCACTTCCTTCTGCAGCTTCCTACGGGCTTCTTGGACTTGAGCCCGTGCCTACGCTGACAGTGCGCGGTGCTTGCGAATGCGCTCCTCAAGTGTCGAACGATTCCGTTCGACACGGATCCATTCGTTCGTTGGCGGCTTGGAGGAGCTGCCATTCATCGGTTGTTGAGGCTGTTTGCCTCTCTTGTTCTTCGGACTCGCGTTATGGCGGATTCCATCCGTGGATTCCATTGCCTTCGTGAATTCTCGGGCCAAGCGTTGGCGTCGCCTTTGGCGGGCTCTCTTCGAGAGAGTCACCACTCCTTTGGTGACGGAGGAATTGGTAGGAACCGGCTTGACCTGGTTGGAAATTGGAGGGATCTTAGCCAATGCGACTTTGGCGTCCAACGGGGTGAACTCTTCGTTGGTGTTTTCAACATCTTCATACCAACGAGCTTTTCTCCTGGCGGAGAGCTTATTGGACTTGCGGGAGGAGGTTGATCTGGACGAGGACGACAGGTACTCCTCGAACTTCTGTTGGTCGAACTCGTATTCGACCTCCTCCACGACCGGGATCGGGATCCGCGGCTGCGACGTAACGATCTCGGCAACGAGATCGGTGGCTCCTACTGTGGTCGCTAGTTTGTTCGCGGGAAAAATCGTAGCTTTCATCATTGATTCCATTGTACACTCTTGTAATAGTTTATCGATTACAAAGATCCGGTCTTTTTATAAGATCCGGTTACAACAAAAATCAGAAAAGAAATGAAAATTACAACTTTCTTTCCTTGTTTGTCGAACAAATCGCGAGCTCCTGTTTTGCGGTCGCTCGCTTGCGTGGGTTGTTTCCCTGCGCCGGGGTTTATCCGTGGACCATCGCGAGATCTAGATCCGGTCGGATCTACGCAGTATGATGGGTATTTTTTTCGCCAAGGAAATAATAGCCGGGGGGATTAGTTCACCACGGAAATAATCACCCTAATCTCGGGATCAAAGATCAAGCTTTGATCCGGAGTATAACTACGTAGATCTGAGATCCGGTCCTCTCGAACTCCTGCCTTATTTGGCGTTGATGATCGCCGAGCACCAAATCTGGATGAGCAAGTCCTTGAAGTCCCAAAGTTTGGATCTTTATAATTTTTGAGCTTCGAATCCTGCAGGGCTTCGCCTCTCTCCAAAATTTCCAACCCTTGAAAATGAGCCACCCCCTCTCCTATTTATAGGCTCTCTTCACTGTGCCCGTGCGCACGTGTCTGAGGACGGCCACCCATAGGTGGCCGGCCACCCATAGGTGGCTCGGCAACCGAGCCACCATGGGGTGGCTCGGCCACCCATGGGTGGCTCGGCCATGGCCGAGCCACCCCTTGGTGGCTCGGCTTTGGCCGAGCCACCTGGGTGGTTCGGCTTTGGCCGAGTCGCCCGGGTGTGGCGTCGTTTTGTCCGTTGTTTGGTTCTGGCTCTGTCCGTGATTCGGTTGTGGATCTGGACTTTGATTTGGTTGTCTGGATCCTGATTTGGTAGTAAATCCGCCTTGGTGTTTGAGTTCGAAACTGATCTTAAATCGATCGCGATTCGTCCGAGTCCGCTCTTGGCTGGATGACTCGTTGATTCCTCAACCCGTTGGCTTGATTCCGTACGCGAGTGGATTCATTCCATTGTTTGCGTGCAGTTCGTCAGCTTCGTAGCCTCGTTAGTCCGCTTCGTCGCGTATTGTTTGGCTTCGGTGTTTGCGGGCTAACGGTCGTGTTTGGATACGTCGCCCGATGGTCTGTTTGTCGATCGGCGTCGTCGAGCTGTGTTAAGGGACCTATAGGTAGTTTTATACGCCTACATTCCTGTTTTTCGGTCGCTCGCTTACGTGGGTTGTTTGCCTGCGCCGATGGTTGATCCGTTGACCACCGCACGATCTAGATCCGGACGGATCTACGCAGTACGACGGGTATTATTCCACTAAGGAAATAATAGCCGGGGGGATCGGTTCACCAAGGAACAAATCGCCCAAATCTCGGGATCAAAGACCAAGCTTTGATCCAGAGTGTGCCTACGTAGATCTCAGATCTGATTTCCTCTCTCGAACTCCTGCCTTTTGTGACGTGGATGCTCGCCGAGTACCAGATCTGAATGTCCAAGTCTTCAAGCCTTCAAAACTCTAGAATGAGATCTCAATTCGGCAGAGTTTCGGCTCTCCAAAAAGTCCCAACCCTTGAAAATGAGCCACCCCCTCTCCTATTTATAGGCCCTCTTCACTGTGCCCGTGCGCACGTGTCTGAGGACGGCCACCCATAGGTGGCCGGCCACCCATAGGTGGCTCGGCAACCGAGCCACCATGGGGTGGCTCGGCCACCAAGCCACCCATGGGTGGCTCGGCGGCTGCCGAGCCACCATGGGGTGGCTCGGCACCCCATAGGGTGGCTCGGCCACCGCCGAGCCACCATAGGGTGGCTCGGTCACCCCATAGGGTGGCTCGGCCGCCGAGCCACCTGGGTGGTTCGGCTTTGGCCGAGTCACCCGGGTGTGGCGTCGTTTTGTCCGTTATCCGGTTCTGGCTCTGTCCGTGATTCGGTTGTGGATCTGGACTTTGATTTGGTAGTCTGGATCCTGATTTGGTAGTAAATCCGCCTTGGTGTTTGAGTTCAAAACTGATCTTAAATCGATCGCGATTCATCCGGGTCCGCTCTTGGTTGGATGACTCGTTGATTCACTAAACCGTTGGCTTGATTCCGCACGCGAGTGGATTTATTCCGTTGTTTGCGTGTGGTTCGTCAGCTTCGTAGTCTCGTTAATCCGCTTCGTTTCGTACTACTTGGCTTCGGTGTCATCGGGCTAACGGTCGTGTTTGGATACGTCGCCCGATGGTCTGTTTGTCGAATCGACGTCGTCGAGCTGTGTTAAGGGGCCTATAGGCAGTTTTATACGCCTATAATGACCTCTCGCTCGGTGAAGGTCTTCATTTTGGTCAAGGTATCAGGGTTCCACCCCGTCCTGCCTATGTACCAAGAGGAAAATCGGATAATTATTACAGTCATAAAAGAGGTCTAGGTTATGCTTCATCATCTGATGACGAATATTGCCAGCATATCATTAGCCAACTAATAAATAAGAGTGGGCATTCATCCGATGCTTCAACCTGGGATTCTGATGTGAGCATTGGGGAAAGATTCAAGACCCTAATGTCGAATATGACGACAGGTGATCCTTCCACAACAGAAGGAGATGATCAGTTGCCCACTTGGGAAGATCCCTGGATACATTACATGAATATCCAATATGACGATCGATTTGAGCAAAGAGAGCCTCCTACTGAGGATAGAGTAGTTCAAATTAATTTGGGTGACGAAAGTAACCCGAAACCTATATTTATTAGCGGTGATCTTCCACCGGATGAGAAAGAAGAACTAATTGCATTCATTAGAGAGTATATCGATGTGTTCGCTTGGAATTACGAAGATATGCCGGGACTCGATCCAAATGTAGCAATACACAGCCTTAACATAAAGTCAGATGCTAAACCTGTCAAGCAACAGCAAAGACGGTTTCATCCGCAAATTATTAAGGCAATAGAAGCTGAAGTCAAAAAACTGACCGATTCAGGCTTTGTCAGAGAAGAACAACACCCTGATTGGTCGGCCAATATCTTTCTAGTCCTTAAAAAGAATGGAAAAATTAGAATCTGTATTGACTTCAGAGATCTGAATACCGCATGTCCTAAAGACGACTTCCCCCTACCAATTACAGACATCATTATTAACAACACATGCGGATTTGAGAGAATGTCATTTATGGATGGATTTTCAGGATATAATCAGATCAAGATGCACCCAGACGATGAAAAGCATATAGCATTTAGAACACCCTTGGGTGTCTTTTGTTATACTGTTATGCCTTTCGGTTTAAAGAACGCCGGTGCTACGTACCAACGAGCAATGACAAAGATCTTTCAAGAGCACCTTCGGAAGACCGTCGAATGCTACGTTGATGACCTGGTCGTTAAGAGTCGTGATAAAAGTGACCACATTAATGATTTTAAGATGATGTTCGACCTTATGAGGAATCATCAGTTAAAGATGAACCCGACTAAGTCCTTTCTTGGAATGTCCAGCGGTAAATTTCTAAATTTCTAAGGTATTTATATCGATCATGATAAGGTAAAAGCGATACATGAATTACAACCCCCGAGAAATATTAAAGAACTCAGAGGGCTGCAAGGTCGACTGGCATATATCCGTCGGTTTATATCAAATCTGTTCGGAAAATGTCAACCGTTCTCTAAACTTACAAAAAAAGGCGTGTCGTTCATTTGGGATGAAACATGTCAAAAAGCATTCGAAGATATTAAAACATATCTAGCGAATCCACCTATTCTCGTTGCACCGAAATCGGGCAGACCGTTTTTGATTTATGTCAAAGCGACGAGCCATCATTAAGTACATTACATGCACAAGACGACAATAACGGTCACGAACAAGCGGTGTATTATCTGAGTCGCACACTGGTAGGGGTTGAATCTCGTTATCCGATGATCGAGAAAGAATGCCTTGCCCTAGTATTTGCAATCCAAAAAATGCGACATTATTTAGTTGGACAGACAATTTATGTCATTTCTAACATAAACCCAATCCGAGTATTCATGACCCAACCGGCCTCCATGAATTGGCGTCTAGCTAGGTGGGCTTTACTCTTATCGCAATATGATTTATACTTCAAGCAACAAAAATCAGTTAAGGGACGAGCTATTTGCGATCTTCTGGCGGAAAACCCTACAAAAGATGTAATCGAATTGTACAACGATCTGCCAGATGAAACTCATGAAGTTAATACCACCTCACATCAACAAGTGTGGCAGTTATACTTAGATGGGGCTTCCCGCACAACCAATGTGGCGAGCGTGCCCGGATGTTCTAAAATCTCCTCAGGTGTGGGGATCGTTTTAGTTTCTCCGGAAAAACATGTCTTACCTAGAGCATACTCATTGACCGAACCATGCTCTAATAACGTGGCTGAGTACAATGCGTTGATAATTGGACTTAATTTTGCCAAAGAGCTGGGGTCGAATACCTTGAAGCTTTTGGGGATTCTTAATTGGTAGTTAATCAGGTACGAGGAGAGTATGAAGTCAGAAATCGGGACCTGATTCCATACCACCAGGTGGCCATCGAGATGGCAAACTCGTTTGAAGAATTTTTCATCGAGTACGTTCCACGTCTCCAAAATGCATATGCAGACGCATTGGCGGCATTGTCGGTATCTTTGGCTCAACCTCCCAAAACAGAGCAATTAATTACAGTGAGGACTCACCAGCTTATTGTTCCAATCTACGATTCGATTGCTAAAGAAGCATACTCAACAAGAGTTGAACCCGAAGTTCGAGATTGGCGTTTTCCTATTATCGATTATGTCCTACATGGTATATTGCCTAAAGATGTAAGAGAAAGGGATTCGACTCGGCAAAGAGCGTCAAGATTTTACTACAACGCTGCAGCACAAATGCTGTATCGACGGTCATACGATGGTCTATTACTCCGTTGTCTATCCAATAAAGAAGCGGAACAAGCACTCAAAGAGGCGCATGATGGGACATGCGGTGCACATCAGCCCGGTCCTAAACTCTGTGACCGACTTAGGAGAATTGGATATTACTGGCTAACTATGGTAAAGGATGCAGTCGACTATGCCCGACGATGTCAAGTGTGTCAATTACATGCAAATTATATGCACCAACCTCCTGAACATCTGCACCCGTCAGCAACGTCATAGCCATTTGAAACTTGGGAAATGGATATTGTAGGTCCTATTTTCCCACCTTCGGTTAAAGGGGACCGTTTTATTCTGGCAATCACCGATTACTTCTCGAAATAGGTAGAAGCAATTCCACTTAGAGAAGTAAAGACGAGTGAGGTTTTCAAGTTCATTAAACACTAAATCATATATCGGTATGGTGTTCTAAGGTGAATAGTACACGATAACGGTCCTCAATTCGTTAGCAATGCGTTTATCAAATTTTTCGGCAAATTCGAGATTAAGGATGTTTCATCAACTGCTTATAATCCCACAGCTAACGGATTGGCCGAAGCTTTCAACAAGACCATTATCAAGATTTTAGCAAAACTGGTGAAAACCAATAAGCGAGATTGGGATGACAAACTCAGCGAAGCTCTCTGGGCTTATCGTACGACTGTCCGCACGCCAACGGGAGCAACCTCATACTCCTTAACATATGGATGCGAAGCTGTCCTACCTTTAGAAATACAAATTCCTTCCCTCCGTATCGCTCTCGCAACGGGAATGACGACAGAAGAAAATCACCAGAAACGTCTCGAAGAATTAGAGATGTTAGATGAAAAACGCTTGGAAGCTCAGCAACAAATCGAGTTTTATCAGGCTAGAATTTCTCGGGCTTTCGATAAAAAGGTCCGACGACGAAGTTTTAAAGAAGGAGATCTGGTTCTCGCTGTTCGAAGGCCTATGATTCTCAATTCTAAGAAAAAAGGAAAATTCCAACCCAAATGAGACGGGCCGTTTGTAATAGAAATAGTCTATTCAAACGGTGCATATCGCCTGATTACCCAGGATGGCAACAAATTAATGATGCCAATAAATGGGAAGTTCCTGAAAAAGTATTATCCGTAATATGTTCAGGATAACCTATGCAAAACGGGAAGTTCCTAGAGAATCCTGTAGGATATTTCGGGATAACCCGAGATCAGTTGATTGTCCTAAATAGAAGCTGATCATTTAAATAATCCATTCTTTATTATTATAAAAGTGATTAAGAATTCTTTTACTGCTTTTGTTGAGACGAGATTCAATGACAGTTAATCTTTCCTCACAAAACCCCGTAATGCGATCATGGAAGGGGAAACTCGATGATTCGTAACCCCACACGCCAAAACCCCCACCGATTGAATCGACCGACGGTGGGTCCATTAAAATCAGTCATGGATTAAAATCCTTCAAACTCCCGTTGTATCTGTGTTCTAGCAATCCCAATGCTGAAATTATGATACAATGTCAAAATTCAGGTTATCAGTCCGAATCAGTTTGTGTCAAATTCTTGTGTTTGACTTCAAAATTTCCCACTGAGTAATTCGTACAAGTCAACAAACTCATTGTTATTTGTACCCTACTACTGTTCCTCACTTGGTCAAACCTGACTGCAGTTAGGACTCAAAACCAAAATCCCCTCTCAATTCCTTTAATGAACGAGAGGTCCACAAATCGAGCGATCAAACCTTCCTACAGTTATGATCGTCTCAAAACTCCCACTTGGTCAAACCTTACTACAGTTAGGATCACAACCAAAATCTTCTTTCGATTCATTTTGCGAACGAAAGGTTCACTTTTGAATTGGATAATCAAACCTTATGACAGTTAGGATTATTTAAACTAATCCAGATTCTCTAAAGTTTTCTTCATTAACGCCTTGAATTCTGGCAACCTCTTGTTCCTTGTCAGCGAAAATTTTGTCTTGAAGATTCAACTGCCGAAATAGATTCACCTCAGCTTGAGTTACCTCCGTTAGATCAGACTCCAAAACTTCATGAGCATCCCTAGCTTTGGCAAGTTGCTCTTCTAACTGGGCTATCTCTGCCCGACTCGATTTTAAGTCACGATACAGGTCGACCTTAATTTGTGTCTTCTTGGCAACACTCACCCTAAGTTGATTAATGCGGGTTTTTAGCCTTTGAAGTTCGGATTCAGCGGATTTTTGAGAATCACGCCATGCCTGCAGTCTCAGGTCCATTTGAGAAGCAATGTAAGAAGGCGCGCCATTAACACGAAGATTCTGTAAATGTTCGATGTTTTGTTTATGGTCGATTAAGTAAGCTTCGATCGAGTCGGATAGTTCAGCGTATCCGTATTCTTTAATGCCCGATGCATGGCGATCGAGAGATTTCCTAAAAAGTTCAAAAGGTGAGCCTTTAAGGAGAATTCGATCAACCATGATGTTTAAAAAGGCGACGAAACTTTGGACATCAATGCAGACGATAGCCTTGTCAGGATCTTCATCCGCCAATAAAGTTCGAATACGATCGGACAGTGATAAATGAAGAGCTATAAAGAGAACAAATGAAATAAATATAAGATATGAACGCTCGCACATAGCAACGAACAGAAACATATTACGTTCACTGGAAAACTTCACAACTGAGTTGCCTTGGCTTGACGAGGCTGTAGCAGGATCAACAACAACTGGGATCTGTTCAGGAATAACACTCGTCGGTTGATTCACTATAGCGGATGGTTGTTCACTTGAAGCCACCAACGGGTTCGGATCCAGATCGACGAATCCTTGAGAAACAAGTCCTATAAGCGAGAAAGAGAGGAATAAACGTTCTACCAGTACGAATCCAACTACGAAACACGTTAAAGGTGAAACGTACCAAGCTGAGCAGAAGTTGTAGTAAATTGTTCTTCCACAGTAGCCTTCGACCCTCCAACTTCATGAACAACTGGAGTGGGGTCAGAAGTCGCAACAGGCTCAGTTTCGATGGCGTCAGAGGTCGGAGGAACAATAGTTGATGGTTTAACTCTAGCCGGGGGACCTGTCAAAAGCAGGAAACCTAGGCCTTCAGGTTGATCGCATGCACCAATGATAGTAGACGCATCAACTTCATTCGTTGGTCCTACGTCTAAAATTCTTATTTAGTCATTAAGATAAGAAATAAGAGCTTAATTGAAGACTTAAGTTCGAAAGTACATACCCTCTGATATGCCTACTTCAGTAGAATCAACTCTAGTAGTTGGTCCTGCGGTAGCAGCCGGATCTGGAGCTGAAAGTAAATCAGAGATACGCTGGTGGTCATCTTCAGAAATATCAAGATTAAAATCATGTTCGGTGAAGTCTCCAATCTCCACATCATGAGTAACTTCCTGATCTCTTGGCTCATTAGCGGGAGTATCTAGGGGACAGAAAGACCCATCAGTACATATATAAGAGTATGAAGGAATCAAAGTAAATAAAACTAAGGTTACCTTCAATAATAGTTGTGGAGTCGATAGCGCTACTACTCGCACCCACCTCCTTTAGTTGAACTAAAAGAAGATAAAGTGCACAAGTTAGTAGAAGAGGAACATGTTCCGATTCACTTATTTCCCGAAAGTGTCCTCCAAATGAGAAAGCATTTGTACCTGTCTCAGTGGTTGGCGAGGTCGATACGGTAACTGGAGGAACAGTGGTGTCCATACCGACGGGTTCTTCACTCATCGCTCTGTGTACTTGTTGAGTGAAGCTTGGTTCATCAATATTCATCAAGCCAGGGGAGGAAGGCTCGGGCATAATTTCACCTTCTTCTTCTGGCTCACCTACGATAGACAAAGAATAAATGAGATTTTATATTCAAAGATAAGATAGTGAAAAAGAGATGAGAATGGGATTTTACCTCCCTCGTCAACCGGAAGATCCTGGGTAAACTCCTCTTCGAACAATGGGGAAGTTTACGTTGTCGATGGGCAATCTTCTTAATCATCTTCGATACGCGAGTATCTTTGGGAACTTCAGAGCTCTCGTGATGAAATTTGGTGTGTAGTTCAGATCCTTGAGCAGGGCAGGATTAAGCTTCGGAAGAAGCAGGAGATCGGGACCTCTTTCTGCCAATAAGCGGGGTGACATCTTCCTCCTCCTCCTCTTCTTCTTCTTCTTCTTCCAAGACAGGCTATCTGACGGTCATTTTATTGGAAGACGATAAGGGAATTTTCTTCTCTTTCATTTGAACACCCTTAGAAGGAGCACCGGGTGATTGGGGTGAAGAAGCTCGACGAGTTCTATGAGCTACCGGAGAATGAGGAATGTCAGCTTCTACTTCATCTTCAGTCTTATCATCCTCACTAGATGTTTCGAACTCGTCGCTATCCTCTGAGTCAGCTATCTGTTTTCCTTTCCGGGAAGAAGTATTGGGCTCTTTTCCTCCCCTAGAAGGCATAACTCGTCGGACTGCAGCTTCGGCTTCTAACTCGGCAATTCGTTTCTTCTTCGTGGGTGTGTTGGCGGCTAAAAGCCACCGACAATAGAGAAAAGTCGCACGAAGCTCGGGTTCAGTGACAGGTAGGATAAACTGAGCGCCAGTACAGCCGACGATATTCCAAAACCAGGTTCGTACCCCATCAATGAGACCTCCACAAGTTGTAGGCCATTTACTTGGGTTCCCGACATATAATTGATCGTAGCCAAATTGTCGTGCAAATCTACAGGGGAAATAAGGCTCTATCCTGCAAATGTTCTTCGAACGTAAAACCATATAACCTGGTCGAATATTCATCAGCTAGTGAAAGCCGCCCAAATTGAGAGAGGTCCTATTAGTCTCGGGAATTTCCTCATCAACAAGCGTGTCGCTATACGCGCCAGAAAATCAGGGGAAACATTTATAAAATTCCCAACACTTAGCCACCCTGAATTGTCGTACTACATCGTACCATTGCTGGGATGGATTCAACCATTTACATCCTTCCAAGAGTTGTAGCAAAGGAATCTCCGGGTCAGAAGTCTCAGGAGCCGACATCATATCAGATCGGTGAAGAACCAGCCAAGTCATTAAATACGTGTATGGCAGTTCTACTCTCGACATAGGAATTTTGCTGGAAGGCTCAGCACCTACTTGTGTGAAAGTCTTAGCTAAACTGCGTAGCCCACTGTGGATGTCGGTAATCATAGCAGAGAGTAGCGATGGTCGACCCCCAATGGCTAGCTGAATAGCCGGAAATAGAACCTAAAGTGGGAGAGCATCCGAAGGTTGATGTGGCACCATACATTTCTTTAGCCAAATAGCTAAGTATCCAGCAAGAAGAGTCTCTGATCTCATTTTCTTCGTGGCCTACCATAAGAAGGTCCTGAACTTCGTACCCCTCGGGAAACCGGCTTTAGACGATCTAATAGTATAAGACTGAGCATCGATCTTCGTTATTAACTTATTGATCTCAGAGGGAGTCAGCGTGGACAATTCACAAACCGCTTCACCAGTCGAACTCTCGAGATTCTGGAACAAATAGTCGGCAAATTGTTTTAGACTAACTCGAGCAGCTTTCTTGCTCTTCACCTCAATCCTGGCTATCGCCGTCTGATAATGACAAGTTAACTCACAAAGGATGTCAGGTGCAGCGGAACCAGCCCTCTTCATCCTCATAAGCTGACGATTGGTGGGAAAATATTCTTGGTACGGAGTATTCCCTATTGGTAATCCTGAGACCTTCATCATCTCATGAAGCGGGAGCCCTAATTCCCCATATTTAGTGAAGAATGTGTTTGTATCTGGTTTATAAGATTCAAACAATGCTAGAAAATGGTCAACACTTATCGGAAGGCCGTACATGCTGGCTCGAATCGGGACGTCTAACCCAATGTTGGCTAATTCTTGTCCCCAGCGCCCAAGCACGTAGTTAGTCATCCTAGACCACCATTTGTCTGCAAGCGAATGGACCCAACCGAAGCATCTAAACTTCTTAAGGGGAAATTCTCTGCCTAGTCTAGCAAGCTGGGTTTTCATTGTATTGGCCCTTATCATCAATTCATTCTGAGGTGCACTATCTGAGCTAAGTACCCCCTGGCGAATGCCACGAACAGTATGTCGGCCGCTGGAGCCAGGTGCTATAACATCATTACCTATGAACCCGCAATGGACGCGTTCATGATCTTCTGTCAAATGGCACGACATTTTTCTCGATACTGTCAAATTCCGTAATTGCAGCAACGAGTATTATCGGGGAAACAAAGGAAGAAACAGGAGATCTCCATCGGAGTCGTTCAACCAAATTTCTGGATTGCATGAAAGAACTTTAGGATCTTCTATAGAATCTCCGAACAAGTAATTGGGTTTCTTTAACGGTTCAGTGGAATCTCGTATAGGTGTCAAGGGTAAATCGGTCAATAGTTGTCGGAGGGAGCGACGACTTCCTTCATGAACCAGGTCAGGAATACTATCGTCACAACCCTCATTAAACTGACGACCTTCCCTAACCAGAAAGTAACCATTGAAGGAAGCGTGAAGAGTACCACTCTGACCCGGATCTTCTCTAGCAGAAAAAGTGACAGAAGGAAAATGCACTGCAAACGAAGATGGTACGAGGTTGAATAAAAAAGGCTAAGAGAACAAACTCGTTGTTCTGAGAGGCCACGGCAGTGTTTACTACCGCGTGTTACCGCGGCAGTGTTTGCTGCCGCGCTTAGCCGCGGCAGCACGCACTGCCGCGGTAACTGAGCAGCAACCTTGGCTTCGAAAAAGGCCACGAGTTGAGGAAAACTCTAATTTTGGCCGTAGTACATATCTTGATCGAACAAGATATGTATTTTATAGTGTCAATCCCCTCGAAGGAGGACGTCAACTCTTCTCGAATGACTCTCAAAGGAGACAAACGAGGATGTACACAAAAATTATCAGTTTTGTACAGAGAGAAGGCTAAAGAAGTTACCTCCGAATGACGTAGTAGTAGCCTCAACCTCCTCTGACGCTTGGGTTGCAGATTTTCCCTTGGGAACACGAGCTCTTTTAGGAGACATGGTGAAAATAGCCTAAAAATAAAGAAATTAGGGTTTTGGATGAGATTTCAAACACAAAAGAGGTTAAATGAACACAATATATGAGAATGGGGTGCGGTTCTACCAGAAATTGAAGAAAACCAAGTCTGGAAGATAAAAAAAACCGAAGGGAGATTTGAATCAGAGAAAACCACTCGAAACCCTAGATCTTGTTTGAACAAAATCGCTCGAATACGAAGAGAAGGGAAGGGGAAGAGGTTTGGAAATCCTTTTATAAGGTTTTCAAGGTGATTTCGAATTCAGGAAAGCGGGGAAAAATGACCCGAAAAGGCCCAGAGTCGTTCTTATAAACCCGACTGGCCAACACTCGTGCGTGGTAGTCTACGCTGGCGCGCTATAGCGCGGCAGTCGACACTGGCGCGCTCGAGCTCGTCAGTCGACACTGGCGCGCTATAGCGCGCCAGTCAATGCTGACGCGCTGACACGCTTCATTTGACAAGTGTATTTGCATATGTATACTTCGCATTGCACGAGGAATGCATACCCAAACACTCCGATGAGTATATGAGTATAAACTGCATCTCCTTGAACCTCCCAACCGGTATATGAGATTAAACTATTTCCCGGACACTCCAATAAAGTATATGAGTATAAACTATTCCTTCGCCAGCTCTAATTTAAGACTTCAACAACGGTCAAGTGATAAACGCAGCACCGGAAGAATTTTAGCTATTCTACAAAGCACTTAGTAGACTAAAAGTTGAAGAAGTTAGGAATTGAAGCTATTCGCAGATTCTTCTACGTAATCTCCTCAACAAAGTAATGAAGAGATTGCAAGTAAAATTTATCCTATCCAAAGTGTCCCAGACTCCTCTCTAAAGGAACGAGTCTGAGATACTTTGGAGGGGGTATCTATAGGTGTCAAAAAATGCTCACGGACATCCAAATACTGCTCAAGACAAAGAGAAGACGATAAACGCCATTTTCTTAGTCAGAGGGGATCATTCAAAGGAAGCGAAACAACATAGAAGAACAACGTACACACCAACGATAAAATACACCGACAAGCAGCCCATAGTGACGCGCCTTAGGCACGGCAGCCCATGGTGACGCGCCTTAGGCGCGGCAGCCCATGGTGACACACCTAAGGCGCGGCAGTCGATGGTGATGCGCCTAAGGCATGACAGTCCGTGGTGGCGTGCCTATTGCGCGTCAGTCCATGGTGAAGTGCAAACTACAGGGAGCTGCCGTGGTGGTTAAAAAGGCAGTTATAAGATGATTTTCAAGGTCCACGTGGCGGCATATCAGAAAAAGAACGTGTGCTGACGTGGACAAGCGGTTAAACCACGAAAAAAGTGGTTAAAAGTCGTGGGAGGACAGTTCCAAGCACGATGTGAATGTGGTTGTAACGACCTCTTTGGCCGCGCCAGTCCACACTGGCGCGCCAATAGCCGCGGTAGTATGGACTGACGCGGCCAAAGAGCATCCAATTGATCAGTTGTTTCACCCCCATTTTTGCTGTTGTGCACTCATATCCCTATAAATACCTCCCTAATCACGAAACAAAGGATAGAGAGCAGATTGGAGCATAGAGACTTGGGCTTTTAATAATTCTGAGGAAGAGAGAGAGAGTTTTCACCTTTCATAAACAGCGTTTGGTGATTCCTAGAGATCTAAGCTCAGACTTGATCTTTGGAAGAGTGAATATCTTACATCGATAAGATATTTGCTTCAAATTCCTACTTCGATAAACGAAGGAAGAATCTCTAAACCCCCTCACAATCTGTGAATCGGTGGTCCACGAGTCAAAGCACTCCCGGCACAGGCAAAGTCCTACAAAGCAAAAGTCGATAAACGAGTTTTGTGTTATTTTCTTGAAAGTTGTAATTTTCTCAATTTTTCATTATAATTCATTGTAAACGATCGAAGTTTAATAGAATCATCAATGGAAACGACTTTTACTGAAAACATTACTTGAGCCGGACCCTCGTGGGCGCCGAATCTCGATATTCAATGATCGAAAGGGAGTGTCTCGCCTTGGTATTCGCTATTCAAAAGATGCGACACTACTTGGTCGGACTGACTATCTATGTCATTTCCAATATTAACCCAGTCCGAGTATTCATGACGCAGCCCACTTTCATGAACTGGCGGCTAGCGAAATGGGCCCTGCTTCTGTCCCAATACGACCTACACTTTAAGAAACAAAAGTCGGTCAAAGGCCAAGCTATTTGCGATCTCCTAAAAGCTAACACAACTACGGATACCGCCGAGTTGTATGACGACCTGCCAGATGAAACCCATGAAGCCAACATAACTTCCCATCAACAGGTGTGGCGTTTGTACTTCGATGGTGTTTCCTGAGCAACTAATGTAGAAAGTGCTCCTGGATGTTCTAAGATTTCTTTCGGAGTTGGAATTGTCTTAGTTTCCTCGGGAAAACATGTGATGCCTCGAGCTTACTCACTGACCGAGCCGTGCTCGAATAACGTAGCCGAGTATAATGCGCTACTTATTGGACTCAGCTTTGCTGAAGAGCTGGGGGTCGAATACCTTAAAGCTTTCGGTGATTCTCAACTGATAGTTAAACAGGTTCAAGGGGAGTATGAGGTTAGAAAACAGGATTTGATACCATATCATAGGATGGCTGTCGAGATGGCAGAATCATTCGAAGGGTTCTTTATTGAATACATTCCACGCTTACAAAACGCCTACACGGATGCGTTAGCAGCATTAGCGGTATCTCTGGCGTAGCCTCCCAAAACAAAATTGTTCGTTACAGTAAGAACTCATCAACTCTTCGTACCAATCTACAATATAGACGACGGAGAAGAGGATACTAAAGAAGTGCATTTAACGCAAGTTGAGTTCGAGCCACGAGATTGGTGTTTCCCTATCATTGATTATGTCTTACACGGGATTTTATCGGAAGACGTAAAAGAAAGAGACTCAATCTGACGAAGAGCACCGAGATTCTACTATAACACGGAGAGTCAAATGCTATATCGTCGGAGGTATGATGGTTTACTATTACGTTGCTTATCCACTAAAGAAGCGGAAGAAGTTCTTAGGAGACACACGAAGGGGCTTATGGTGCACACTAACCTGGCCCCAAACTTTACGACCGCATCAGAAGGATGGGATATTTCTAGCCCACCATGATAAAAGACGCAGTCGCATACGCCCAAAAATGTCATGCGTGTCAGGTACATGCAAATTACATGCACCAACCTCCGGAGCATCTACATCCTTTGACTACCTCATAGCCTTTTGAGACTTAGGGTTGTTGGTCCTATAAATCCTTCATCAGGCAAAGGCGATAGATTCATTCTAGCAATTACCGATTACTTCTCTAAGTGGGCTAAAGCCATTCTGCTCAAAGAAGTAAAGACGAGCAATGTGATTGCGTTCATCAAACATCATATTATCTACTGATATGGTGTTCTAAGACGAATCACATGACAATAGGCCCCAGTTTGTCAGTAACGCCTTCATCAAATTTTTTGAGAAGTTCAAAGTTCAAGACGTCTCGTCGACAGCTTACAATCCCACAGCGAATGGATTGGCAGAAGCCTTTAACAATACTATCATAAAGCTTTTATCAAAACTCGTGAAAACTAATAAATGAGATTGGGATGATAAGCTTGGCGCAGCCTTATGGGCCTATCGTACCATGGTCCGCACACCAACGGGAACGACCTCATATTCTCTGGTGTACGGGTGTGAAGCTATTCTTCCATTGGAAATCCAAATTCCATCGCTTCGAATCGCTCTCATAACAGAGTTGACAACTGAAGAACAACATCAAAAACGTCTCGAGGAACTCAAGATGCTTGACGAGAAGCGTTTGGAAGCTCAGCAGCACACTGAGTTCTACCAAGCCAGAATTTCCCGAGCTTTTGATAAAAAAGTTCGACAATGGAGTTTTAAAGAAGGAGATTTGGTCTTAGCTACCTGATGGCCCATGATCCTTAATTCTAAGAAGAAAGGCAAATTTAAACCCAAATGGGAGGGGTCATTCGTAGTAGAGACAGTCTACTCGAATGGCGCTTATCGCCTTATTACCAAGGAAGACGCTCGGCTGATGATGCCGATAAACGGGAAATTTCTGAAAAAGTACTACCCTTAGTACGTTTGGGATAACCCATGTCATGGGAAGTTCCTGGAAGAATACTATGTGGGGTATTCTTAGGGATAACCCGGTAGTTACAAAAAGGATAAGCAAGAAATCCCTATTTGGATTCTTAATGTCCTCAATGATGGAATCTATCTCATTTTCGAGATTGAATTCACCAACTCTCATGAATTCTTTTACTAAGACGAGATTCGACCATTTAGACAAGAGCAATCTTTCCTCACGAAATCCATCACCGATCAAATCAATAGATAGTGGGTCTACCAAAAATCCTATCCGCCAACCTTTAGCAATTTCAAATTTTGCGTGTTAAGTACTGATCACTTGGCATCGAAATCCTCCATTGAGTGGCTAGTACAAATCGGTATTTTCACTGCTATCTGTATTCCACTCTCACTGCTTTCTTGGTCAAACCTATAAAAGTTAGGGCCAAAACCAGAATCCCCTCTCGATTCCTTCCATGAACGAGAGGTCCACTTTCAATTGAGCAATCAAACCTATAAAAGTTAGGATTGCCACAAACCCATTCAGCCAAACCTATAAAAGTTAGGATTGCCTCAAACCCATTCAGCCAAACCTAAAAAAGTTAGGGTCGAACTCTGATCTCATTTCGATAAACGAAGAGCTCTTTTTAGTTTAAGCAACCAATCCTATAAAAGTTAGGGTTGCTTGAATCTTCTCGGTTCTTGGAGTGGAGATCCCACTCTTAGTTTCACCTTTTCGGATTATTAAGGTGGAGATCCCACCTTGAGTTTCCCCCACAACTAGAGATAGGGTATAAAATCCTTCCTCTTCAGTTTTGGGAGATAGAATATAAAATTCTTCCTCTCTCGCTCTGGGTTTGTCCTTACCTTTAGAAAAGACACATTTCTCAGCTTCAAATCCGCGCACTTCATACACGGGGGATTTTATCTCAAACCCTAAAAGTGAGATAAGTCTGCATCTAACATATTCTGTCGGTTTAGTCTTTCACCGAATGGAAAGACACCAGAACACAAGTCTGGGGTCTTTTATCCTGAATCCTAAGTAAGGATGAGACAGCGCCTAACATGCGTTGCCGGGTAGTCTATTCCCGTGATAAAGATAAAGTCTACGTATTCCATATCATAGAACTAAAAGAATTAACTCTTTTAGCACAACGTTATATGCGGAACGGATTTATACAATCCACATGCTATCCCGATTCAAAGTTAGTCGGTAAAGGCACATCAAATCCGTTGAAAGATGAGGATTTGCCAAAAATCCTAAGTCTACGTCTAACACTCATTGCCGGTCTAGTCTTTCACCGAATGGAAAGACACCAGAATACAAGTCTAGGGACTTTTATCCTGAATCCTAAATAAGGATGAGTCAGCACCTAACATGCGTTGCCGGGTAGTCTATTCCCGTGATAAAGACAAAGTCTACGTATTCCACATCGTAGCACTAAAAGAATTAACTCTTTTAGCATAACGTTATATGTGGAACGGATTTATACAATCCGCATGCTAGCTCGATTTAAACGATAATCGGTAAAGGCACATTAAATCCGTTGATGGCTGAGGATTTGCCAAAAATCCTATAAGCATTATGTCTACTAGGTTTACGATCAACAAAGAAATGTCATGATACAAGGTGAGTATACTAAATCAAATACTGGGTCTTTACTAATAGATCAAGTCAAAGCATACAATGATAAAGCTCATCGGCCCGAACGTAATTGGCGACCGAGAATGTGAAGTTCCAACCTAGAGAGCCTATCTGCATAACCCTGCTCAAGCTTAGCCTGCAGATCAGCTCAGACATAATCTTAAGAACTGCTCAAGATCTTTGTAGCTTCACCTCTTAGCTTCATCAATCTCTCCTGTATAGATCCTAGTCTCTCAGGTATCTGTCCGTGAGAGCTCTCTAAACCAGCCAGCTCATCTGCAATGATAGCACCAGACTCCTCAGCGTACTTTAGGGCTTTCTTCAACCTGGCTACCTCCTCACGGTTGGATTCTAAAGAACTGAGTAACTCGGCTCTATCCGTATCCTTCCTCGCAAGACTAGCCATCATCTGCGCGATAGAACTCTCATGCGACTAAAGCTCGCTACCAATAGAAGATCTAAGGTCACGCCACTGTGTCAGTCTATGCTCCAACTGAGAAGATATGAAAGAAGAAGCCCCACTAGCCTTCAGCTCCTCTAACTCTTAGAATTCACACTCTAGAACAACAAAATCGGTAGTGAGAGAATCAGCTAGCTCAGGATATCCTTCCTCTCTAATCATCGTCATGTGTCGAGCAAGGGAACACCTGAACTGATCGAAACAATATCCCTGATGAAGAAGTTACTCGATCATTTCGTCAAAAAAGTTGACGAAATAACCAAGATCCACTCGAAAAATGTCTCTGCTAGGATCAGGATCAGCTAAAAGGGATAGGACACGCTCATACAGAGATAGTGGAGACCCTACAAGTAATGGCACAGAAGGGTAAGAAACTCTAGAATATAGTAGGGAAATTCAGAGCGATTTATGAGCATACCAGTACCAACAGGGGTCCCCACGGTTTGAGATCCTATGATAGGCTCCGTCAATCTAATCTCAGCAGGCTCAGGAATGCTAGCAGGTGTGATCGTCGATGGTATATCAACTCCTCTAGGTAATTCTGTAATGCCCGTTGGGTTTGGAGAAGATGCACCACCGCCAGGCAAACTAGGGATGCTAGGAATCGTAGTCGTATCAGTCGTGATGACTGGTTCTATGATTACAATTCTTTATTAGTCAAATAGAGATTTGGAAAAAAGGAAAGAATGACGATGAAGGGGATTACATGCATACCCGCAGATCCGTCACCGTCAGACAAACTCGGGAAGCTAGGAATCATAGTCATATCAGTCACGACGGCTGGTCCTATGATTACAATTCTTTATTAGTCTAATAGAGATTTTGGCAAAAGAAAAGAATGACGATGAAGGGGATTATATGCATACCTGCGGATCCATCACCCTCAGCTAAACTAGGGATGCCAGAAATCATAGTCGTATCAGTCTCGGTGGCTGGTACTACGATTAGAATTCCCTATCAGTCAAATAGAGGTCTCGACAAACAAAGATAATTATAATGTCGGAAATTAGATGCCTGCCTGCAGATGAACCACCTTTGAAAGATGGTCCTGCAGCCTCTCTGGTGGCCTGGTCCGCAAACATCTCAACTAGCAATCTAGTGTCAGATCCCGAGAAACTCGGTGCTGAGACATACATGTGTTCGCTGTATCACCCAAGACTCATATCATGAAAAGTCTCATCCTCAACCAGCCTCTCTAGCGCGATACCTACATAAGAGTTTAAGTGCTGGATATATACAAAAAGAGAGAGAAGAGAAAGGAACTCAGATCTACCTGCAGCGGTGGTAGAAGGATCTTCTGCCCTAATATTCACGCTCGCGTTTGTTCGCAGGAAAAATTACTTTCTTCATTGAATTCATTGCTTTCTTAAATAACTGTTTATCGATTACAAAAGATCCGGTCTTTTTATAAGATCCGGTTACAACAAAATCAAAAAAAAATACAACTTTCCTTTTATGCCGAACAAATCGTGAGATCCTGTTTTGCGGTCTCTCGCTTTTGTGGGTTCTTTGCCTGCGCCGGGGTTAATCCGTGGACCACCGCGTGATCTTGATCCGGTCAGATCTACACGGTATAGCAGGTGTTATCTCACAAAGGAAATAACAGCTGAGGGGATTATTTCGCCAAAGAAATAATAGCCCTAGTTATCGAAATCGACCAAGTGAAATCGAAACTCTTCTCGGGATCAAAGGCCAAGCTTTGATCCGGAGGAAAACCGTGTAGATCTCAGATCTGATCTCTCTCGAACTCCTGCCTTATTTGGCGTGGATGATCGCTAAGAACCAGATCTGGAAGTTGAATCTTCAAAGCTCTAAAAGTTCAAGTCCAATTCTCAATCCAGCAGAGTTTCGACTCTCCAAATTCCAACCTCTCAAAAATGAGCCCTCAAGTCCTATTTATAGGCACTCAAGGCTGTGCCTTGGCCCAAGTGGCCGATGCACCTAGCCACCAAAAGGTGGCCGAGGCACCTAGCCACCAAAAGGTGGCCGAGGCATCGAGCCACCAAAAGGTGGCCGAGGCACCGAGCCACCAAAAGGTGGTTCGGTTTTGGCCGAGTCCTCCAAATGTTGGTTTTTTTTGTTTTCCGGTTTATCCGAACTCTGATTTGTTGATCTGAACTCTAATTTGGCAGTCCGGATCCTGATTTGGTAGTCCGGATCCTGATTTGGTAGTAAATCCGCTTTGGTGTTCGAGTTTGAGTTCGGATCCTGATTTGGCAGTAAATCCGCTTCGGTTGTTCGAGTCTGAGTTCGGATCCTGATTTGGCAGTAAATCCGCTTCGGTTGTTCGAGTTTGAGTTCGGATCCTGATTTGGCAGTAAATCCGCTTCATGGCGTCTCGCTTGGCTTCGATATTGTGGTTTAACGATCATTCTTGGATTCATCGCCCGATGGTTCGTTGGTTTGTCGAATCATTGTGCCGAGCTGTGTTAAGGGACCTATAAGCAGTTTTATACGCCTACAGATACCCCCTCCAAAGTATTTCAGCCTCATTCTTTTATAGAAGAGTCTGGAATACTTTGGATATGATTGTCCCATCCTTCAATTGGTTATGACGGGATGTTTGGAATGGCTTCTATTCTTGATTCCTTCAGTCCTCCAGGCTATTCGGTGCTTTGTCGAATGTCTGCAAGGGTTCCGGTGCTGCATTTATTGTCTGACCGTTTGTCGGAATTTTGAACTTGAAGTCAATTCCTGATTTTCTGATCTTTATCTTGAGTTTGTTGTTTCAACATAGAACTGACCATCGATTGTTGGCGTTGAGTCTTCATTTGTAACGCGTTGTCCGGCGTTTGAGCTTCCTTGTGACGCGTAGTCCGGCGTTTGAGCTTCCTTGTGACGCGTTGTCCGACGTCCGAGCTTCATTGCGACGCGTTGTCCGGCGTTCGACACAGTTTATACTCGTACGTCTGCTAGAGTATACACAGTTTTAGGCTCTTAAGGTATTGGAGCGTGGCGGATACTCGAGTCACGAGACCAATCTATGGAGTTGATACATCAATGACTCATATTTATAGAATTTTTGGCAAATTCTCAGCCATCAACGGGTTTGATGAGCCTTTACCGACTACTGTTTGAGTCAGGCTAGCATGCGGATTGTTTAAGTCCGTTCCGCATGTGACGTTAAGCTAAAATAGTTAACCCTTTTAGTGCTACGATATTGAATACGTAGACTTCGTCTTTCTCCTGTGAAAAGACTAAACAGCGACGTGTATGAGACGTTGACTAAGGATTTTTGGCAAATCCTCAGCCCTCAACGGATTTGACATGCTCTTACCGATTACCGTTTGAATCGGGCTTACATGCGGATTGTTTTAATCCGTTCCGCATGTGACGTTGTGCTAAAGGAATGAACTCCCTTAGACTTTATGCTATGATGTTGAATATATAGGCTTTACCATTTGTTACGGGAATAGGCTACCCGGCGACGCGTGTTAGGCGTTGATTTTAGGATTTTTGGCTAACCTCCAGCCTTCAACGTATTTGATTAGCCTTTACCGACTACCGTTTGAGTCGGGCTAGCATGCGGATTGTCTAAATCCGTTCTGCATGTAACGTTGTGCTAACGGAATGAACTCCCTTAGACTCTTTGCTACGACTTTGAATACGTAGACTTCACCATTGTTACGGGAATAGGCTACCCGGCAACGTGTATTAGACGCTGACTTATCCTTATTTAGGTTTCAGGATAAGATACCCCAGAATCGAACTCTGGTGTCTTTTTCTACGGAGAAAGACTAAACCGGCGACGCGTATTAGGCGTCGGCATATCTTTTCTTAGGATTCAGGATGAAATTCCCCATGCGTGTAAGGCATGGAATTTGGTGTTATTAATAACAACCTGCCACAATGTTGAATATGTGGGCGAGTGTTCTTTTTAACGGTTAAGAACTAACCGGCAGCGCGGGTTAGGCGCAGACTTATCCCTGCTTAGGTTTCAAGATAGAATACCCCAGAATCGAACTCTGGTGTCTTCTTCTACGGAGAAAGACTAAACCGGCAGTGCGTGTTAGGCGCAGACTTATCCCTGCTTAGGATTCGGGATAAACTTCCTAGGATGAATCTTAGATTGATAAATTCTTAGAAAAGGTTAGTGTGGGAAAGGAAGAATTTTATATTCTATTTCCTGGTCTTCTTTCATGGTGAAGGCGAACCCGATGCGGGAGAGGAAGAATTTTATATTCTTTCTCCTAAAGCTGAAGAGGAAGAATTTTATATTCTATCTTCAGACGGAAAGGAAACTCGGGGTGGGATCTCCACCCCCAGAATCCGGAAATGTGAAACTAAGAGTGGGATCTCCACTTCGAGTATCGAAAAGATTTGGATAACCCTAACTGTCGGAAGGTTTGATTACCGAGCTAAATATGAATTTCTCGTTTATCGAGAGTGAATTGTGGTTTTGGCCCTAACTGTAGGAAGGTTTGACCAAGCGGGAGTTTGAGGTGACCCTAACTATAGGAAGGTTTGATCACTCGATTTGAAACTGGACCTCTCGTTCATTGGAGGAATCGAGAGGGGATTTTAGTTTTGGCCCTAACTGTAGGAAGGTTTGACCAAGTGGGTGTGGGAGTACAAATCACAATGGGAGTGTTGACTTGTACAAATTACTCAGAAGGAATTCTTGGTGTTAAGTTATAAGGACTTAACACGAAGGGGTTTGATAATTCGTCAAGAATTGATATCAAAATTCCAAGTATTATATCCGGACTCTAACAATGGGAGTGTTGAGTGCACAGATACATCAAAAGTTTGAGTGGATTTAACCGAAAGGAATTTTAGTGGACCCACTGTCAATTAATTTGATTAGTGAGGGTTTTTATGGTGGAAGACTGTGAGTTGTCAAACACCAATGGAAATCTTGTGAGGGAAGATTGATCCAAC
The DNA here is from genome assembly GCA_022839385.1 of Asparagus kiusianus. Lineage (NCBI taxonomy): Eukaryota > Viridiplantae > Streptophyta > Magnoliopsida > Asparagales > Asparagaceae > Asparagus > Asparagus kiusianus. The sequence goes on from BQKN01065478.1 coordinate 46,570, forward strand.
GAAGTGATCGAACCTCATCTCAGCAAAAGAGTGTTCGGAAATCACAGTGGGGATTTAGTGTTTATCACTTTGTTTGCAATGATCGGGTTATCCCTAAGAAAATTACATATAGTATTCTTCCGGGAACTTCCCGTTACATGAATCATCCGCCCCCAGCTTCTTCGCAAAACTGGGTTTATCATTGCATCTGGTTGTATGATCGGGTTATCCTTAAGAATATTACGTATAAAATTCTCCAGGAACTTCCCGTCAACGGTAGGAAACAGTTTAGACTCATATACCTATTAGAGTATCAGGGAGCAGTTTAACCTCTTATACCGGTCGGAGGATTGAGAAGCAGTTTATACTCGTATACTCTTCGGAGTGTTGAGAAGCAGTTTATACTCATATACTCTTCGGAGTCTTACCGTTCTTAATTGGCTTACCCTAGCGTTATGACGCCAGCTTCAACCAAGGTCTGGATGCTATTCTTTAAAGTAAAGTAGGCCTTGGTAGGATGAAAGGTCCTCCTATGGTACGCGCAGTACTTCGGATCCGCAGTATTGTTAGCTTCCTCCTGATTCGTGATCGGTGGCAGCTTGATCTTGTTATTTTCAAGGAGGGATTCGAAGATGGCTGGAACATCTTCGTCCTTGAAGGAGTACTCTTTTTGGAGCCTCTGATCCGAAGTCTTCTGCTGTCTCTGGGGCTGCTGTTGTGACATTTGATTAGCATCAACAGCCGCTGCAGGTGCCTTGCCCTTACCACGGGAGGCGAAGTTCGAGTTCGGAGGATTCGTTGTCGATTGGCTCCTCTCGGCCTTCTTCCTTCGGAGGAAGCGTTCGGCTTGTTCACCACGCACCTTCAAGTCTTTCCAAGTGTTGGACGGTGCTGTCCCCATTGCTTCTAACACGTCCAATGCGAGGTTATTATGGCAAGTATGGAGAATGAACTCCTCAGTGATCGGGTCCTGACAGTTCATCGCCTTGTTCCGGAACCTTTTGATGAAGGTATCAACTAATTCCCCGTCTTTCTGTTTCTCGTCAAGTAACAACCCGATGGATATCTCGTTGTTATCGTCGAAGAAGTTGGTGAGGAATTTAGTCTCCATGTTGTCCCAGCTATTCACGCTTCCTGGCTTGAGGCGGCGATACCAATCGAAGGCGGCTCCACGAAGAGTGCCAACGAAGGACCGTACCATCAGAGGCTCATTACCAGAGATAACCCCCAGGTGTGATTTAAAGTAAATCAAATGCTGAGTAGGTGAACCCTTCCCATCGAACGACGTGAAGTTAATTAGATTGAACTTCGCCGGATACGAGATTAATTCCCACTCTCTTGGGTATGGATAAGGAATGCCCGTCTTCTTCATCTCTTGAGCAGAAATCAACGTGTTGATTTTGCTCCTGAGGTTTTTAATCTTCAAACTTTCACCCGTATTTTCGTTAGCATTCTCGTTACCACCCCCTGCATTGACGGGAGGATTATTGGCATTGTGAGCTTCATCCGCATGGGCGTCCTCATCTTCCTGATTAACCTGGTTATGACGACTTGGTTCGCCTTGTCGGTTTGTCAGTGCTTGGATTTGTTGGTCATGCATTTCTCTCATATTCTGCATGGCCATCTGCATTTCGAACCTGAAGCTCTCCTGTTGTTTAGCCATGACTTCTTCGAGCATCTTGGCCACTTGTTCCGCGCTTATCATAAATGACTCGCGGGGTTGTCCTTCGCTGGACACTGTATTATCTGATGCGACCGCAGAGCAGGCATCTGATTCTTCATCTTCTGAAGGTGGTCTTGTCCGAACCCTACCGTAAGTTCCTCGTATGATGGCTCCAGACTGCAGACGGGTTACACACCGGGGTGCTTCCGGAATCGACTCGGGATTATCCTGTGTCGATGTCCCTTTGCTGGTCATATTAGTAGTGACCCTCGAAAATTCTCCGTCTTCAACCACCGTTCTTCTTCATCGGAAACGCTGTAGGCGTATAAAACTACCTATAGGTCCCTTAACACAGCTCGACGACGCAAATTCGACAAAATCGACCATCGGGCGACGTATCCAGGCACAACCATTAGTCCGCAACACCGAAGCCGGATGATACGCGACGAAGCGGGTTAACGAAGATACGAAGCTGACGAACCGCACGCAAACAATGGAATAAATCCACTCGCGTGCGGAATCAAGCCAATGATTCGGTGAGTCAACGAGCCATCCAAACAATAGCAGACTCGGACGAATTGAGATCGAATCAAAGATTCGTTTCGAACTCAAACTCAGAAGTGGATTTACTGCCAAATCAGGAATCGGATCGAATCCGAACAAGTCAACCACAGAACCGGAAAACGGGCACAAAGAGGCAAATCAACGAACACCTGGGGGACTCGGCCAAAGCCGAGCCACCTATAGGTGGCCGGCCCAGTTCCGTGCGCGGGCACAGTTCAGAGCGCCTATAAATAGGCCTTCAGGTTTATTTGTTCAGAGGTTGGAAAATTTGGAGTCGAAGCTCTGCCAAATTCAGATCTCCAAACTTAAAAAGATTGGAGCTTTAAGACTTTGAAGACTTGGACCTCCAGATCCGGTGCTCGGCGATCGTCAACACCAAATAAGGCAAGAGTTCGAGAGGATCAGATCTCAGATCTACGTAGTTTTCCTCCGGATCAAAGCTTGGTCTTTGATCCCGAGATTAGGGCGATTATTTCCTTAGTGAATTAATCCCCCCGGCTATTATTTCCTTGGTGAAATAATACCCGTCGTACTGCGTAGATCCGACCGGATCTAGATCTCGCGGTGGTCAACGGATAAACCCCCGGTGTAGGCAAACAACCCACGCAAGCGAACAACCGTAAAACAGGAGCTCGTGATTTGTTCGGTAAACAAGAGAAAAGTTATAATTTTTATTTCTTGGTTTTGATTTTCATTGTAACCGGATCTTATAAAAAGACCGGATCTTTGTAATCGATAAACTGTTACAAGAGTGTGCAATGGAATCAATGAAGAAAGACACGATTTTTCCTGCGAACAATCTGGCGACCACAGTGGGAGCCACCGATCTCGCTGCCGAGATCGTTGCGTCGCAGCCGCGGATCCCGATCCCGGTCGAGGAGGAGGTCGAGTATGAATTCGACCAACAAAAGTTCGAGGAGTATCTGTCATCCTCGTCTGGATCAACCTCCCCCCGCAAGTCCAAGAAACTCTCCTCCAGGAGAAAAACTCGTTGGTATGAAGATGTCGAAAATACCAACGAAGATCTCGCCCCGTTGGATGCCAAAGTCGCATCGGGTGAGATCCCTCCAATTCCCAACCAGGTCGGATCTGCTCTGGCCAACCCTACCGCCGCAGAGGGCGTGGTGACTCTCTCAAAGAGAGCCCGCCAAAGGCAACGTCAACGCCTTGCGAAGCAATTCGCGAAGGCTATGGAGTCAGTTGACGGGATCCGCTACAACGCGGATCTGAAGAACAAGAGAGGCAAACAGCCTCGACAACCGATGAATGGCAGCTTCTCCAAACCGCCAACGAACGAATGGATCCGTGTCAAACGGAATCGTTCAACACTTGAGGAGCGCATTTGCAAGCGCCGCGCACTGTCAGCGCAGGCACGGGCTTAAGTCCAAGAGACCCATAGAAGACTGCAGAAAGAGGTGGCCAAGAAGCCGCCATCAACCCGCAAAGTCTGGAGGCCCAAGTCCGAAGTGGCGATTCAGGCCAAAAAGCAACCTTTGCAGCCTTCGAAGCAGGTTCAACCTTCGGCGAACCAAACGAAGTCGCCGACAATTCCCATGGCTACTCCGGGAGGTCACGCAGAATCATCCCGGAGAAAGAAGTTAGTTTTGGAGCGCCTCGGCCCACTTCCCGATGGACGATGCAAAGCTTCAGTTCAGGAACGTTTGGGTCCAATGAAGAAGTCCCGAACGATTCAACATGCTGGGGGTCGCCGCAACCCTCAGCATGACAAAGAAATCATGGCACCTAGGCGCACCACTTTGCGCATCGAAGTTCGGGAGCCCACTGAGAACTGGCGCCCACAAAGGCATATTTCAAGGCGCGTAGCTTTTGAAAGCCCGAAGAAGGCAGTTCGCCCTCAGAAGGAAACGTTGTTGTCCGATGACGATGACGTTATACCTGGGAAATCGTGCCAACACACGATAGGTTACTCCGACCTTCAAACAGACGAGTTGTACTATCGTGTTGGGGGTACGAGGAAAACCAGGAAGAGGAGTCCTCAAAGACTAGAGACTCAATGCCCCTGTTCCAAACTCATTCGGGCGGCATTGTCTGAGTGTAACTGCATTAAGATGGTCCCCGAAAGAGTTTCGGTTTTCGAGAGGCTCAGCACTGAAATGCCAAAGCCAAGGTCTAGGCGTTTCCGATGAAGAAGAACGGCGGTCGAACATGGAGAATTTCCGAGGGTCACCGCTAACATGACCAGCAAAAGGACATCGGCAAGGGATAATCTCGAGTCGATTCTGAAAGCATCCCAGCATCTAACTCTTCTGCAGTCTGGAGCCATCGCACGAGGAACTTATGGTAGGGTTCGGACAAGACTACCTTCAGAAGGTGAAGAGTCGGATGCCTGCTCCGTGGTCGCATCAGATAATACAGTGTCCAGTGAGGGGGAACCCCGCGAGTCGCTGATGATAAGCACGGAACAAGTGGCCAAGATGCTCGAGGAAGCCATGGCCAAACAACAGGAGAGCTTCAGGCTCGAGATGCAGATGGCCATGCAGACCATGAGAGAGATGCATGACCAACAAATCTAGGCATTGAGGAACCAACAAGGCGAACCAAGTCATCGTAACCAGAACAATCTGGAAAATGAGGACACGGGTGCAAATGAAACTCATAATGCCAATAACCCTCCCATCAATGCAGGGGGTGGTAATGAGGATGCCAACGAAGATACAAGTGAAAACTTGAAGATCAAAAACCTCGAGAGCAAAATCAATACATTGATTTCCGCTCAAGAGGTGAAGAAGACGGGCATTCCTTGTCCATACCCAAGAGAGTGGGAATCAATCTCCTATCCGGCGAAGTTTAGTCTAATCAACTTCACGCCGTTCGATGGGAAGGGTTCTCCCACTCAGCATTTGATTTATTTCAAATCGCATTTGGGTGTTATATCTGGTAATGAGCCTCTGATGGTACGGTCCTTCGTTGGTACTCTTCGTGGAGCCGCCTTCGATTGGTATCGCCGCCTCAAGCCAGGAAGCATGAATAGCTGGGACGACATGGAGACAAAATTCCTCGCTAACTTCTTCGACGATGACACCGAGATATCCATCGGAACGTTGCTCGACGAGAAACAAAAGGACGGGGAATTGGTCGATACCTTCGTCAAGAGGTTCCGAAACAAAGCAATGAACTGTCGGGACCTAATCACTGAGGAGTTCATTCTCCAGACTTGCCACAACAACCTCGCATTGGACGTGTTGGAAGCAATGGGAATAGTATCGTCCAACACTTGGAAAGACTTGAAGGTGCACGGTGAACAAGCCGAACGCTTCCTCCGAAGGAAGAAAGCCGAGAGTAGTCAATCAACAACTAATCCTCCGAATTCGAACTTCGCCTCCCGTGGTAAGGGCAAGACACCTGCAGCGGCTGTTAATTCTAATCAAACGTCGCAACAGCAGCCCCGGAGACAACAAAAGATCTCGGGTCCGAAACTCCAAAAAGAGTATTCCTTCAAGGACGAAGACGTTCCAGCCATCTTCGAATCCCTCCTTGAAAACAACAAGATCAAGCTACCACCTATCGTCAAACAGGAGGAGGAAGCTGACAATACTGCGGATCCAAAGTACTGTGCGTATCACAGGAGGATCCTTCATCCCACTAAGGATTGCTTTACTCTCAAGAATAGCATCCAGACCTTGGTGGAAGCCGGCGTCATAACGCTAGGGTAAGCCAATTGAGAACGGTAAAACTCCGACCGGTATAAGAGTATAAACTGCTTCCTGACACTCCGATGAGTATATGAGTATAAACTGCTTCTCAATCCTCCGACCGGTATAAGAGGTTAAACTGCTCCCTGATACTCCAATAGGTGTATGAGTCTAAACTATTTCCTTTCTTCCACGGGAAGTTCCTGGAGAGTGCCATACGTGGTATTCTTAAGGATAACCCGATCGTGCAGCTGATACAATGATACACCCAGTTTTGCAAAGAAAGCTGGGGGTGGATAATTCATATAACGGGAAGTTCCCGGAAGAATGTTAAATGTAATATTCTTAGGGATAACCCGGTCATGATGAATAAAGTGATAAACACTAAAGTCCTAATTTCCGAACACTCTTTTGCTGAGATGAAATCCGATCACTTCATTGGATCAATTTTCCCTCACAAAACTCTCATTGGTGTTTGATGACTCATAGTCTCCACCACAGAATCCCCCACCGATCAAACTAATTTACGGCGGGACCACCAAAATTCTTTCCTGTTTAATCCATTCAAACTTCCGCTATGTTCGTGCACTCAACACTTTCATTTGTTAGAGTCCGAATATAATTGACGAATTGTCAAAGCCCCTTTTTGTTAAGTCTTTACCACTTAACATCAGGAACCCCCTTTGAGTGATTTATACGAATCAATATTCCTACAGTGATTTGTACTCTCACTCTCACTTTCCACTTGGTCAAACCTTCCTACAGTTAGGACCAGAACCAAAATCCCCTCTCTATTCCTTCAATGAACGAGAGGCCCACAAATCGAGCGATCAAACCTTCTTACAGTTAGGATCGTTTTAAACCCCCCACTTGGTCAAACCTTCCTACAGTTAGGACCAAAACCAAAATCCCCTCTCGATTCCTCCAATGAACGAGAGGTCCACTTTCAAATCGAGTGATCAAACCTTCCTACAGTTAGGATCATCTCAAGCTCCCGCTTGGTTAAACCTTCCTACAGTTAGGACCAAAACCACAATTCATTCTCGATAAATGAGAAATTCATCTTTAGTTCGGTAATCAAACCTTCCGACAGTTAGGGTTATCCGAATCTTTTCGATTCTCGGAGTGGAGATCCCACTCTTAGTTTTACCTTTTCGGATTCTGGAGGTGGAGATCCCACCTCGAGTTTCCTTTCCTTCTTTGTTTGGGGAATAGAATATAAAATTCTTCCTTCCCACACCAATTCTTTTCCAAAAATTTAGGATTCATCCTAGGAAGTTTATCCCGAATCCTAAGCAGGGATAAGTCTGCGCCTAACACGCGCTGCCGGTTTAGTCTTTCTCCGCAGAAGAAGACACCAGAGTTCGATTCTGGGGTATTCTATCCTGAAACCTAAGCAAGGATAAGTCTGCGCCTAACCCGCGTTGCCGGTTAGTTCTTAACCGTTAAAAAGAACACTCGCCTACATATTCAACATTGTGGCAGGTTGTTATTAATAACACCAAAATCCATGCCTTACACGCATGGGGAATTTCATCCTGAATCCTAAGAAAGGATATGTCGACGCCTAACATGCGTCGTCGGTTTAATCTCTACCCGTAGAAAGAGATACCAGAGCCTGATTCTGGGGACCTTTATCCCGAAGCCTAAGTAGGGATAAGTCAACGTCTAATACACGTTGCTGGGCAGCCTATTCCCATATCAACGGCGAAGTCTACGTATTCGAAGTCGTAGCACAAAGTCTAAGGGAGTTCATTCCTTTAGCATAACGTCACGTGAGGAACGGATTTAGACAATCCGCATGCTAGCCCGACTCAAACGGTAGTCGGTAAAGGCTAATCAAATCCGTTGAAGGCTGGGGGTTAGCCAAAAATCCTAAAGTCAACGCCTAACACGCGTCGCCGGGTAGCCTATTCCCGTAATAAATGGTAAAGCCTATGTATTCAGCATCATAGCACAAAGTCTAAGGGAGTTCATTCCTTTAGCACAACGTCACCTGCGGAACGGACTAAAACAATCCGCATGTAAGCCCGACTCAAACGGTAGTCGGTAAGAGCACGTTAAATCCGTTGAAGGCTGAGGATTTGCCAAAAATCCTAAAGTCAACGTCTAATACACATTGCTGTTTAGTCTTTTCACAGGAGAAAGACGAAGTCTACGTATTCAATATCGTAGCACTAAAAGGGTTAACTCTTTTAACTTAACGTCACGTGCGGAACGGGCTTAAACAATCCGCATGCTAGCCCGACTCAAACGGTAGTCGGTAAAGGCTCATCAAACCCGTTGATGGCTGAGAATTTACCAAAAATTCTATAAATACGAGTCATTGATGTATCAATTCTATAAATTGGTCTCGTGACTCAAGTATCTGCCACGCTCCAATTCCTTAAGAGCTTAAACTGTGTATACTCCAGCAGACGTACGAGTATAAACTGTGTCAAACGCCGAACAACGCGTTATAATGAAGCCTGGACGCCGGACAACGCGTCGCAATGAAGCTTAGACGACGACCACGCGTCACAAGGAAGTTCAAACGCCGGACAACGCGTTGTAAAGGAAGAATCAACGCCGATGATCGATGGTCAGTTCCATGTTGAAACAACCAACTCGAGCTAAAAAGTTAGGAAAACGAGATTCGACTTCAAGTTCAAAATTCCGACAGATGGTCAGACAATAAATGCAGCACCGGAACCTTTTCAAGCATTCGACAAAGCACCGAATAGCCTAAAGGAATTAAAGAAATCAAGAATGGAAGCCATTCCCAATATCCCGTCGGAACCGATTGAACGATGGGACAATCACATCTAAAGTATTCCAGACTCTTCTATAAAAGAACGAGGCTGAAATACTTTGGAGGGGGTATCTGTAGGCGTATAAAACTGCCTATAGGTCCCTTAACACAGCTCGACGACGCCAATTCGACAAAATCGACCATCGGTCGACGTATCCAGGCACAACCGTTAGTCCGCAACACCGAAGCTGGATGATACGCGACGAAGCGGGTTAACGAGGAGCCATCCAAACAATAGCAGACTCGGACGAATTGAGATCGAATCAAAGATTCGTTTCGAACTCAAACTCAGAAGTGGATTTACTGCCAAATCAGGAATCGGATCGAATCCGAACAAGTCAACCATAGAACCGGAAAACGGGCATAAAGAGGCAAATCAACGAACACCTGGGGGACTCGGCCAAAGCCGAGCCACCTCTAGGTGGCTCGGTGGCCGAGCCACCCATGGGTGGCTCGGTGGCCGAGCCACCTATAGGTGGCCGGCCCAGTTCCGTGCGCGGGCACAGTTCAGAGCGCCTATAAATAGGCCTTCAGGTTCATTTGTTCAGAGGTTGGAAAAATTGGAGTCGAAGCTCTGCCAAATTCAGATCTCAAAACTTAAAAAGATTGGAGCTTTAAGACTTTGAAGACTTGGACCTCCAGATCCGATGCTCAGCGATCGTCAACGCCAAATAAGGCAAGAGTTTGAGAGGATCGGATCTCAGATCTACGTAGTTTTCCTCCGGATCAAAGCTTGGTCTTTGATCCCGAGATTAGGGCGATTATTTCCTTAGTGTATTAATCCCCCCGGCTATTATTTCCTTGGCAAAATAATACCCGTCGTACTGCGTAGATTCGACCGGATCTAGATCTCGTGGTGGTCAACGGATAAACCCCCGGCACAGGCAAACAACCCACGCAAGCGAGCGACCGTAAAACAGGAGCTCGTGATTTGTTCGGTAAAGAAGAGAAAAGTTGTAATTTTTATTTCTTTGTTTTGATTTTCATTGTAACCGGATCTTATAAAAAGACCGGATCTTTGTAATCGATAAACTGTTACAAGAGTGTGCAATGGAATCAATGAAGAAAGACACGATTTTTCCCACGAACAAACGCCTAGACCTTGGTTTTAGCGTTTCGGTACTGAGCCTTTCGAAAACCGAAATTCTTTTAGGGACTGTCTTGGTGCAGTTGCACTCAGACAATACTGCCCGAATGAGCTTGGAACAGGGGCGTTGAGTCATCAGTTCTCGAGGACTCCTTTTCCTGGTTTTACTCGTACCCCCAACACGATAGTACAACTCGTCGGTTTGAAGGTCGGAGTAACCTATCGTGTGTTGGCATGACTTCTCAGGTATAACGCTATCGTCATTAGACGACAATGTTTTCTTCTGAGGGCGAGCTGCCTTCTTTGGGCTTTCAAGAGTCACGCGCCTTGAAACATGCCTTTGTGGGTGTGAGTTCTCAGCGGGCTCCTGGACTTCAATGCGTAAATTGGTGCGCGCAGCTGCCATGAACTCCTTATCATGCTGAGGGTGGCGGCGACCCCCAGCACGTTGAGTCGTTCGGGGCTTCTTTATCGTGCCCGAACGTTCTTGAATTGGAGCTTTGCATCGCTCCTCGGGAAGTGGACCGAGGCGCCCCGAAACTGACCTCCTTCTTTGGGATGGTCCTATGGGATCTCCCGGAGCAGGTATGGGATTTATCGGCGATTTAGGTTGGTTCGCCGGAGGTTGAACTTTTGTTGAAGACTGCAATGATTGTTCCTTAGCCTGAATCGCCGCTTCAGACTTCGGCCTCCATACTTTGTGGGTTGGTGGTGGCTTCGTTGCCACTTCCTTCTGCAGTCTTCTACGGGCTTCTTGGACTTGAGCCCGTGCCTGCGCTGACAGTGCGCGATGCTTGCGAATGCGCTCCTCAAGTGTCGAACGATTCCGTTTGACACGTACCCATTCATTCGTTGGCGGCTTGGAGGAGCTGCCATTCATTGTTTGTCGAGGCTGTTTGCCTCTCCAGTTCTTCATATCCGCGTTGTAGCGGATTCCATCCGTGGATTCCATTGCCTTCGCGAATTGTCGCGCTAGGCGTTGACGTCGCCTCTGGCAGGCTCTCTTTGAGAGAGTCACTACACCTTCAGCGACGGAGAAATTGGTAAGAACAGGTTTGACCTGGTTGGAAGTCGGTTGAACTTTACCCGATGCAACTTTGGCATCAATCGGGGTGAGATCTTCGTTGGTATTCTCCACTTCTTCATACCAACGGACTTTTCTCTTAGAGGAGAACTTTGGAGACTTCTTGGACTTGCGGGAGGAGGTGGATCCGTACGAGGATGACAGATACTCCTCGAACTTTTGTTGGTCGAATTCATATTCGACCTCCTCCTCGACCGGGATCAAGATCCGCGACTGCGACGCAACGATCTCGGTAGTGAGATCGGTGGCTCCCACTGTGGTCGCCAGATTGTTCGCGGGAAAAATTGCTTTCTTCATTGAATTCATTGCTTTCTTAAATAACTGTTTATCGATTACAAAAGATCCGGTCTTTTTATAAGATCCGGTTACAACAAAATCAAAAAAGAAATAAAAAATACAACTTTCCTTTTATGCCGAACAAATCGCGAGATCCTGTTTTGCGGTCTCTCACTTTTGTGGGTTCTTTGCCTACGTCGGGGTTAATCCATAGACCACCGCACGATCTTGATCCGGTCGGATCTACACGGTATAGCAGGTGTTATCTCACGAAGGAAATAACAGCTGAGGGGATTATTTCGCCAAGGAAATAATAGCCCTAGTTATCGAAATCGACCAAGTGAAATCAAAACTCTTCTCGGGATCAAAGGCCAAGCTTTGATCCGGAGGAAAACCGTGTAGATCTCAGATCTGATCTCTCTCGAACTCCTGCCTTATTTGGCGTGGATGATCGCTAAGAACCAGATCTGGAAGTTGAATCTTCAAAGCTCCGAAAGTTTAAGTCCAATTCTCAATCCAGCAGAGTTTCGGCTCTCCAAATTCTAACCTCTCAAAAATGAGCCCTCAAGTCCTATTTATAGGCACTCAAGGCTGTGCCTTGGCCCAAGTGGCCGATGCACCTAGCCACCAAAAGGTGGCCGAGGCACCGAGCCACCAAAAGGTGGCCGAAGCACCTAGCCACCAAAAGGTGGCCGAGGCACCGAGCCACCAAAAGGTGGCCGAGGCATCGACCCACCAAAAGGTGGCTCGGTTTTGGCCGAGTCCTCCAAATGTTGGTTTTTTTGTTTTCTAGTTTATCCGAACTCTGATTTGTTGATCTGAACTCTGATTTGGCAGTTCGGATCCTGATTTGGCAGTAAATCCGCTTCGGTGTTCGAGTTTGAGTTCGGATCCTGATTTGGTAGAAAATCCGCTTCGGTTGTTCGAGTCTGAGTTCGGATCCTGATTTGGCAGTAAATCCGCTTCGGTTGTTCGAGTTTGAGTTTGGATCCTGATTTGGCAGTAAATCCGCTTCATTGCGTCTCGCTTGGCTTCAATATTGTGGTTTAACGATCATTCTTAAATTCATCGCCCGATGGTTCGTTGGTTTGTCGAATCATCGTGCCGAGCTGTGTTAAGGGACCTATAAGCAGTTTTATACGCCTACAGCATTCTACAATTTGTCTAAAAGAGAATGAAGCGTGGAAGTGATTAAAGGGGGAACAAATTCCGAATTGCCTAACTCCTTTAACTGTTGCTCAAATAGTGTATTACCGATGTTATATATACATGGGCATAGAATCCTCGGTTCAACGCTATCAGCCTACGTGGCATCTCTGTTTGTTTCAACATCCATAAACTCATCACGAATGGCATCGCACATTTGCTGCACGAAGCTCGGGCTACCCAGATGGCCAGGATCAGAGAATACAGGATCTTGCAGAAGTTCACCTCCGTCATGGCTTCCCGAAACATGGAACATGATTAGATTCAGGAAATCCAAAAGTGCATTATTTTAAAGTAGTGGAGATAGTAGAGCATTACCCTCTCCTCCACCAGTAGTACCTCGTGGCTCTACTCTGTGAGCCCATTGATCAATATGCGACTTATGGGCGGTCTTTTTCCGTTTTGGAGGACAAACCCTTACAGGACCAGTAGGTCGCTCATTCGTGGATTTAGTACATAACTAAACCTGGGCAAAAGCATCGGCACTGAGACGTGATCTCGTATAACAAAAAATAAGGGGCTCGTGCTCGTCAACCATCCTACTTGGAGTGATTAGAGTCATCTTGTTAGGATAAGTAAATAAGACCTTTCGTTCCAGCTTTTGAAAAGCCAGTTGAGATCTAGAAAGGGAATGACGTTGATACCAATGAGAAAGTGCCAGATCTATTAATTGTGAAAAGAAAGAGTCTGACAGACTTGTATCAGATTCTCTCCCATCGGTATCCATGTCTATAAATTCTTCCTCGGAAGTCTCATCCTCATCATCAACAGGAAGGAGCTCTTCATCATCCTCCATCTTTTCTCTGCTCGAACGGGAGGTTTTGGCAGGTTTTTCCCCTGCTTCTTCGAAAGCTCAGTCTTACGAGCAGCATTGATAGTAGTTTGAACCAAGTGCTCAGCCTCCAACTCTGAGAGGCTCTTCACATCTAGAAACTCGTTGGTAGAAAGGAGCCACTTGTACCTGAGGAAAATAAGTAATAGTTTGCGCTTCGAGGAAGGAAGAGCGAAATAGGCTCCAGTACATCCCATCATAGTCCAAAGCCATGCTCGGATGCCATCAATAAGGCCCCCCTCGATCCTCAAACCCCAGGTCGGGTTCCTAACATATAGTTGGTCATAACCAAACTGGTGAGCAAAGCGACATGGAAGATAAGGCTCTATATGGCAGCAACCCTTCACACGAAGGACGAGATACCCAACGCGGATGTTTACTAACCAACGGAAGCAACCAGCGTCAAGAGAAGTCCGACCGGCCCTTGGTTTATCCTCATCAATCAACACGTCGTCATAGCGGCCCGAGAAGCGAGGGAAACACTTGAAGAACTCCCAGCTCTTACGAACTTGAATCTCTCGCTGGACATCAGTAAATGTCTTCCCAAACCACTTGCTCCTTTCTAACAGCTGCACAAAAGGAACGGAGGCATCAACAGTACTAGGCGCCGACATCAAATCAGGACAGTGAAGAACGAGCCACGCCATCAAGTATGTATACGGAAGCTCAACCTTTACAAAAAGAAGCTCGATTGACGGTTCAGAACCCACATGTGTAAGACCATCGACCAAATACCTAAGCCCACAATGAATGTCGGCAACCATCGCCGGAAGCAGAGAAAGCTCATTTTCGTAAGCTAGCTGGACGGCGGGGAAAAGGACCTCAATAGGCAAGGCGTCAGAAAACTGATACGGAACGACGCACTTCTTCAACCAGAGGGCGAGATAGCCCGCCAGCAGAGTCCTGGGCCGAATGGACTTCTGAGTGTGACAAAGGAATGTCCGAAACTTGGTCCCCGCAGGGAAAGCTCCCTCAGCGTGAGCGATAGTAAAAGAATGAGCTTCGGACCTCTCCATTAACTTATTGATGGCAGAAGGTGTCAAAGGGGCTAACTCACAAACAGTCTCGCCCGAACTGCTCTCCAAATGCTGGAATAAATAATTAGCGAATTGCTTCAAACTGATCTGCCTCTTCCTCTTCGCCAGAGGACTCACTTTGATTAAGGATGTATAATAATGACACGTAAGGTCCCAAAACATGTCATACATACCGAGAGAATCTTTCTTTAGCCACTCTAACTGCAGGTTCGAGGGAAAGTACTCCTAATACGGATAGTCCCCCATCGGAAGACCAGGAACTTTGTGCATCTCGTGCAAAGCTAACCCCAACTCTCTACTGCAGGTCAAGAAAGTGTTACTGTCAGGGATATATGTCTTTAATAACGCTAGGAAATGGCGACCGCTGACCGAAAATCCATACATGGTGGCTCATATGGACGTATACAACACACTGTCTCTCAGATCACTCTCCCAACGTCCTAAGACATAACTGGTCATACGAGTCCACCACCTTTTAGGTGGCGAATAGGCCCAACCGAAGCATCTGAACTCTGTCGGAGGTAACTTCCTCCCAAGCTTGGCCAAACGATTCCTCACAGTAGGGACGACTGCTGACACCTCGTCTGGTGGCACGATATCAAGGCCCAGAATCCCTGGTCGAAGGCCGCGAATATAATTATAACCATCAGAACCTGGGGTCTTATGATGGGAAATAAATCCTCAATGAACTCGGTCACGGCCATCTGTAAGATTCCAGGACATCTGTCACCGCACAGCCTGCGTCTCCAAATGAGTGAGAGAGTGCTGACGGGGAATAGAAGGGATGTATAGAAGGAGTCCTTCATCATTATTCAACCAGTGCTCATCATCAAAAATCAGCTTAGCCGGATCCTCGACATGATCTCCAAATAAATAACCAGGCTTCTCTAATGCCTAAGTGGGAATAGAGTCTTTAGTGAATGTGGCATCGGTAATCAACTGGCGTAGTGAACGGCGGCTCCCGTCTTGTATCAAGCGACAGAACTCCTCGGAATGACTCTTATCAAACTGAGGAGTCGAACCAATGGCCTTCCTATCGACAACAGAAGCAAAACTCTCTCCACTACAACCGCTAGTAGCATGAGGAGGAAGGATGTCCGCGGGGAATTCAACTGCAACAAAACAAACGTGAAATCAAAAAAATATTCATGAATTATACAATGATTGAATTCATCTCACAGGCTAACGAGATAGAGTCATTCATTGAGTGATTGGTGAGACGATTTCGAGTGTCCTACACCAGAAAAATGGTATGCATCATCACGTAAGCAACGTGGTAATGTACCCCGACCCATGCAGTGTAATACAACACGAAATCGCCCCAATATGCCGGAAGACGTGAATTGACTAGGTAAAACACGTCTTTTGAAACCTCGATCCCCGCGAAGGAGGACGTCGGTTCTCTTAGAATTACCCACGAAGGGGCCAAACAAGGGCATAATAGAACGTCGGTTCTTCCCAAATGACCCATGAAGGGGCCAAACGAGGGCATGATAGAACAGCAAATCATCCTGAAACCTCAATCCCCGCGTAGGAGGACATCGGTTCTTCCCGGATAACCCGCGAAGGGGTCAAGCGAGGATACAGAAAACATAAAAGCTCACCCCCGTAAGAGAACGCTACGGAAGCCTCCCTCTCATTATGCTGAGAAGAGGAGCGACTCCTATGGAATCGCTGTCGGCGCGGAGACATGGTTAACCTGCAACGAAAATCAACGGATCAGGTACAATCATAAATCCAAATACCCAAAAATTAAAAGGGAAATTATGAACTTTAACTAAAAATCCTATAAACAGAATAGGATTTTATAGTTGAAGTCTAATTAAACCTATGAGTTTTACGCATGCAAACAGTGGGTTCGAATTGCATTTAAAACCCTTATGATCAACTTTTAGTGAAATACCCAAAATACCTCCTCATGTTCAAGGTTAAATCGAACACATTTGAATTTGGCCATGATCGAGGAAGGAAAACCATTATCATCAATATACCACAATTTTAGCCAATTTTGCAAATATACCCCTCTGCAAATTTCGACCAATTTTACAAATAAACCCCGCTACAAATTTCGGCCCAATTTTCACATACACCTCTTAAACTTTTGATCATGGATATGTGGTCTAAACTCTACAAATTTTAGCCACTTTGCAAAAAAGCCCCTCAAAAAAATTTAGCCTTTTTTCACATAAACCCCCTGATAAATTTTGGCCTTTTTGCATGAAGCACCCCTCACAATTTTCGGCCAAATTAGCATACAATCCAAGCCCCAAAATTTCAGTCCTCTTGCATAACACCCCCTCAAAGTTTCGGCCCACTTATGCACAAAAGTCTCCCAAAAAATTTTAGCTTTTAAATTTGCATAAAAACCCCTCAATTTTCGGCCATATTCAAAACACATTTCATGAGAACAAAAGGCTACAATCTTTGCATACAAATTCATGAATTTTTGACTACATACCCACACTACAAGAGTAAAGTTTCAATCTTTACATCCAAACCAAAAGCTTTTGGACCAAAATCAAGTGTGCAACATAGAGGGGATGAAAAAGAAACTTACCCAACTCAAAAACCCAAGTCTTGAATTTGGAGATTCCACAAACCCTAGCCTTAGAGAGGAAATTTTTGGCCAATGAAAAAGAGAAATCCGAAGTCCTTGGAGGGGTTTAGGGTTTTAAAAGCAAGAGTTTGAATGGGTTAGGAGTTCTTGAAGAAAAAAGAAATAATGGGTTATGAGGAGTTTTGATAAGAGGAAGAAGATGGAGGAATTTTATGGGGGAAAGAACTCTTTTGAAATTTGGGAGTTTGGGAGGGCAATGGAAGTACAACCACAACAAAACAAAAAAAAGAGGGGGGGGGGGGAAGTGCCTCGGCCATTGGGCCGAAACACCCAAGGGTGTCTCGGCCTTGGCCAAGGCTGAGACACCCAAGGGTGTCTTAGCCCAGGTCGAGTCCCGCGGGTATTTTTATGAACCTATATCACCTAATTTCACCGGTGGTTGGTCATTCTGATGAAAATAAACACAAAAGTCAACACCGAGCGATTCGAAACCCTAGGTCAACGCCAGTCAACGCGTTACGATAAAAGTCAACGTCGGGCGATCCGACACCCTAGCTCAACGCTAGTCAACGCATAACCCTAGGTCAACGCCAGTCAACGAGTTGCGATAAAAATCAACATCGGGTGATCCGAAACCCTAGGTTAATGGTGGTCAACACATTACCCTAGGTCAACGCCAATCAACGCGTTGCGATAAAAGTCAACTTCAGGCGATCTGAAACCCTAGGTCAACGTCGATCAACGCGTAACCCTAGGTCAACGCTAGTCAACACGTTGTGATAAAAGTCAACGTCAGACGATCTGAAACCCTAGGTTAACGCCGGTTAACGCGTAACCCTAGGTCAACGCCAGTCAACGCGTTGTGATGAAAAAGTCAACACCGGGCGATTCGAAACTTAGGTCAACACGTAACCCTAGGTCAATGCCAGTCAACGAGTTGTGATAAAAGTAAACAGAGGACGATCCGAAACCCTAGGTTAACACCGGTCAACGCGTAACCCTAAGTCAACGCTAATTAACGCGTTACGATAAAAGTCAACGTCGGGCGATCCGAAACCTAGGTCAACGACGGTCAACGTGTAACCCTAGGTCAACACCAGTCAACGTGTTGCGATAAAAGTCAACGTCGGGTGATCCAAAACTCTAGGTCAACACCGATCAACACATAACCCTAGGTCAACGCTAGCCAACGCGTTGCGATAAAAAAGTCAACGCCGGGCAAAACCTTAGGTTAACGTTTGTCAACACGTAACCCTAGGTCAACGCCAGTCAACGCGTTAAGATAAAAGTCAACGTCGGGCGATCCGAAATCCTAGTTCAACACCGGTCAACGCGTAACCCTAGGTCAATGCCAGTCAACGGTTGTGATGAAAAAGTTAACATCGGGTGATCCGAAACCCTAGGTTAACGCCGGTCAACGCGTAACCCTAGGTCAACGCCAGTCAACGCATTGTGATGAAGGTTAATGCAAATCAATATATTGTGATGGAGATGGTCAGGTCAAAGTCAACTCGACGATACGAGCCAAAATAAATTTACTAGTTTTAATTCAAGATTCCGACGAAGGCCAGACGATAAACGCAGTGCCAGGAGAACTTCAGCTATTCGCCAAAATATTGAATAGATTAAAAATCGAAGGAGTTAAGAATCAAAGCTAACTACAGGTCTTTTTATACCGACTGAAGGTTGGACCGATCATATCCAAAGCATTTCAGGCTCATCTATAAAACAAACGAGACTAAAACACTTTGGAGGGGGGATCTGTAGGCGTCAAAAATTACCTATAGGTCCCCGCACGCGGCTCGAGACGGAGAGGAGATAATGAACATTACTATTCGAGTTACAAAAGCTCATTTGACGATGACGAATGCATGAAGTGAGTCAACGGACCATGCAAAGCAACGAAAATCGAAACACGAATGAATCGGGAGCTGCACATCGCTTACGAAAGACGAGGCGCCCCTCGTGTCTCATTTACTCCACACATGATTCAATCATGAGAGCTTGTAGATCTCCTCGTTAGCTTCCGTAGACATTCTGGATCGTGTAATTCCGAGTTCGGATGATGAAAATACGGTGAAAACGGACGAAGTGCGCGAGACTAAGCCCTGAGCCAAACCGAGACACTCTTGGCCGAGACACTCCCAAGTGTCTCGGCTTGGCCGAGACACTTACAAGTGTCTCGGCTTACACTTACAAGTGTCTCGACCAAGCCGAGAAACTCACAAGTGTCTTGGCCACACCGTGACACCCGCGAGTGTCTGCAACCCGAAAAAAGCTAATTTTGGCTGTTTTTGGCAGTTTTTCGATCGTTAACCGCCTGGATTTACTCCAACTGATAAAATATCATATGTGGACATAGTTAAGTGGTTACAACTAAGGATAAGAGGAAATCGGCCGTTCTTATCCGAAAATAGAGGTCCCGAAGCCTATAAATACAGCCACAGGGCCTTCATTTTTTCAGATCTGGAATTCTCGAGCGTTGGCGAAGCCCAACCGAATTGAAGACTAAAGGAGCACAAATTTTAGAAGATAGGAGGAGATCAATCGAGTTCTTCGGCGCAGGAAAGAAGAGTTCGTTAGATCTGTAATTCCCGTGTTCTTCCCTTGAGATTACCCAGTTGCGGTAATCTTAAGAAGAGTAATTATCTCGCCGTTACCAAGATAATTACTTCGGCTTCTTAATTCCTTCACGGATCGACGAAGCTTCAGATTTGATCTAATCATCTGGTGGTTCATGGATATTGACGTCCCCGTCACCGGCCAAGAACCCACACAAGCAAGAGTCGATAAACGAATCTTGTGTTTATTTTCGAGAGAGTTATATTTTTTTTTATTTTTTTTTTTGAATTCGTTGTAAACGACCAAAGTTATAATGAAATCAATAATGAAGGTGACTTTCGAAGGAAACATGTAAGGTTTAGGGGTTGCGTAAAGCGCTCCGTAAAGAACGAGGAACTTAATTGATCTTTGAACTCTCTCTAGTACTATCATTACCTGGCTAACTAACCGAGTACACTTAATCTTTTCACTACGGGAGTTTTTAGTTAGGAGTTGGTCTAGCTGAGTTTAGGCGTAACCCTAGAATTTGGAGTGATTGACACAAGTGATTATTTTTTATTTGTTTTAGTAGGTTTTTCTTTTATCTTTCTCCTCCTTCTCATTATCTTTTAGAACTTTTTTTAGTATCCCTTTAAAAAAACTAACTTTTTTTTCTTTAAAAAATAGTTAAATAAAGTAAAAAAAAGAATTTGTCTTGGTGTATGCAAGTTTGGATTAGGAATAACACCAAACGTTTATTCCGTTTTGAACCAATTTTCAAAGAAATGGATAATTCTAATCCACCGGTTCTTCAAGGATATCTGTTACCCAACTAGGAATATAGTCCCATATTGTATTAAGCTACCTGAAGTCAATAGAACTAATTTTGAGCTTAGACCACATTATATAAACATGCTTCCAAAATTCTTAGGAAATAAAACAAAAGACGCTTATATCTTTATCTCCGAGTTTGAGGAAGTTTGTCTTATGTTTAAGATTAAGGAGCTATCTGAGAATGCGATCAAGCTTTGATTTACTCCAATTGCTCTTAAGGACAAAGCCAAGAAATGGCTGTATAGCTTACCCATAAATTCTATCTTAACTTGGGATGAATTTGTTATCGTCTGTCTGAATAAATTTTTCCCTATCCACAAAATGGTTAAGCGTAGAAACGGCATCATGAATTTTAAAATTATCCCGGGTGAGCCATTCTGGAAGTATTTTTACAGATTTAAGGATCTCCTTATCCAATGTCCTCACCACGGTCTTGAAAAATAGCGATTATGTCAAATCAT
This sequence comes from Asparagus kiusianus, assembly GCA_022839385.1. NCBI lineage: Eukaryota > Viridiplantae > Streptophyta > Magnoliopsida > Asparagales > Asparagaceae > Asparagus > Asparagus kiusianus. The sequence continues at coordinate 67,135 of BQKN01065478.1, forward strand.
CTATGAATGATTGGATTATTCTTGAAAAACTTCCTTAGAATCAATGTGTCAAGGGGATTTCATGAAGAAAAATACCGAAGAAGCTTAGAAATTTTCAGAGAGTTTATCCGAAAACCATTCAATGAGAACACCGTGATGGCAGAGTTTCATCAGTTCCCCAACCTAAATCCAGTGGTATGTCTCTATAGACAAACATTGCCTCTGAAATAAAGATGGCTACAATCATGCGTAGGTTAAAAGCTGTAAATCCATGTAAAATTTGAATATTATATGAAAAATAATAATAAATATATTATATGGTGATAAATAACATATTTTGATGTTTGAGAATGCTAGGGGTCGATTTGAGATCAATCCAATGTATATATATGAATATAGAAGTGAAATCATGCACGGCATGCACGAGCTTGAATCTAGAAAAACGATTAGTTAAGAGTATTTATGTTTTATTCATAGATATAGTTCGAATTTGGGAAAACTCAAAATACAAAAGTTGTACATCTCTTCAACAGCTAACGTATCTTAAATTACATCTTTCCGAGACGTAAAAGTTACAGCCAAAATAACAAAGACATGCACACATAGATTTTTCCTGATAAGGACTTTTTCTAGTTCTTTCTGGTTTTCGGGTCATATCCGTGTTTTTTTATCCCAAGCTTATATATACTCATTTAAATCCTATTTTGTTGCACTTTTTTGTGAGAATACAGCAGCCACCCCCCTCTGAAACCCTAGTTCAAGTTTTTGAGTTTTTGAAAGAGTTTGGTGAAGGATTCGCCAAGAGGAAGGCGAGATCTGTGTTTGTATCAAAGGAAGAGATCTTGCACGCGTGTTGGAAGGATCAACAGCGACATGAGGCAAGTTTATCTTCATCTAAACCCATCTCCATAGTTAAATAACTAGTTTAGATGTTTAATATGATGTTGAATATGTGTTTTCATGCATTAATCTTAACCTGCGGTGTTAAAAGTCTGATTTTTTATATTAAATCTTAAACCAATGCTAGATCAGTAATCTCTTCTTGCTGTTTATGATAGAATAATGATCATGATCTCTAGGGTTTCAATTATTTTCATTTTAAATCTTTTAAACATGCTTAACTTATGTAATAACCCTAGTTTGATATTTAATTATCTTTTTATACTAATTAATCATGCTTAAACCCTAGGTTTGTGATATCTAAATAACTTAGACATGTTTAAATGAATTTTATGTCTCTGTTCATATGTATAAATGATCATGTTATGGCAATCATATGATGTTTCATGTCTTTATTGAAAATCTTGTATAATCATGTTACTAACCCTAATTAGTTTTAATCCAATTGCTAAATCATGTAATCTGATCTTTGTTAATTAGTTGTACATGTTTATAACCTGGTTCCTATGTTCCATGTTGAATAGAATGAGTTTTGTTTGACAAATATCGTAGAAAACATCAAAACATCAACCTAGAAGTCGACTAAGTCGACTTATGAGTTGACTTGCCACAAGTCAACTTATACCAGGCATAAGTCGACTTATGGGCATTTTTCCAGATTTTATGAGTTTTGTTTTTGTGCTGTTTTGAGACTCCGTTCGCGGGGTTCAAACCACACTTGCGTACACGTACATTCACGCATACACCAGTACAGTGTCGTTGGACACACATGAGTAACCTAAAGGGGGTTTTGACAAGAGTTGGGTTGTTTATAATAGAGTAGTGATTGTTCATACACTCGTTAGATATCGTTAATGAGCATAGTTCAGTACTATATGGGATAGTATGTCGATATACCAGATCTACACAGTTTATGCATAATATGGATATCGTTGATGAGCCCAATTCAGTGCTACATGAGGTTAGTGCGTCGATATTCTATATGTACAAGCCATTGAGTTGGGTTTGGATGCTTTGTATAGCAGTCCGTCTGCACGAGTGTGCGATGAGGCTGGTAAGCCGTCTATTTATGGTGATTGTGAGCCATCTATTTGGATACCTATGTGGTAGGTCCTCCCACACTCAGGCTACGTGCTGAGATCGCGATGAGACTAATGAGCCATGTACACATTTCAGAATACCTATAGGGTTGTCCGTGACTTTGAGACTATTGATTTATAGCCTAAGTTTTAGGCGGATGTTAGTTATGAGTTCAACTCATCATTGAGATATATGACAGAGATACTTTGCTCTTGAAAGTATACAGGATTATATGTCAGTATTTATTTTATCTCCGTAGTGATTGTGGAAGATATTATAAACACGATGTAATAATGTCTTTATATTTCTTTACTGTTTTCTTTACTTGTTAGTTGGGATCAATGATTAGCGATTCACAATTTGAGACATATGGTATATACATGAGGGTTTCCTTATTTGGATTATTTCACTCGACGTACTAGTCTCATGTTGTGAATTTCTAATTCTCGATCTCATTAGTTTGTCTTTTCCTAGTTCGGTGTTAATGTTTAGGTATCTACAATTTGAGACATATGGTATATATACATGAGGGTTTCCTTAATTGGATTATTTCGCTCGACGTACTACGTCTCGTGTTGTAGGTTTCTAAATATTAATTTTATTAGATACGGGAAAATGATATAGGTAGACTATGCTTAATAGATAGAGCATTCACTTCATCTAGCAGCCCTTCTCCTAGGGGTGGATGGAGGTAATCTTGCTTTAGCACTCTAACGCTCTTGTTGTTATTCTTTTTGTTTTAAACTTCTTTTCAGGTAGTGCTGAGGCTCGGAGGGTCGCAGGATAATGGAGTTCTTGTATAGTTGTCGTTACATGAGTTATTAGTAAAGGCTCCACAGTAATTATTATGTTCTTATTCAGACAATAGAGTTTTATTTTCATAATGTAAAGGAAGTGTGCTTTAGTATGATGTTTAGTTGATTCATGATGAGATAGTTTCATTATTTCTGTTGTATACAGATATTCCGTTGAGACATGATTTTTGTATGAGATAAATCTTCCTACATCATGTCTGCACATTTATTTCCTTATTTTGCATGTTTTGTACCTGCACTTTTATTTGATTCTACTAGAGGATATAACTGTGATTGGTGAAACGTGTTTATGCACAGTGTAGGTGCATGGCAGGTTTGACATCTCTGGGTTCATCTTGGACTACAGCCATGTGTAAAAATAAGGGTGCCATAGAAGCTCTAGAAATCAAAGAACGAGCCCTAGCTCAAATCAATCAAGTTTCTGCCTCAGGTTGTCACAACTGTCTTTCTCCGTCCTATATTTCAGAGGAATGTCCTCTCTTATGAAACAATCAACCAGTAGGACAAGTTAACGCTATATTCCAGCATTCCGTGAATGATATATTTTCTCCAACCTACAATCTAGGTTGGAGAAATCACCCAAACTTTGTATAAAATCAGGGAAACTACTCTGAAAATCAAAACGTCACTCCCTCTTCAAGCTAATAATTTCCTAGGGGAAACACAGTTCCTTTCAATTCTCAACCTAATTTTTAACTACCAAATCTGTCAAATCTATAAATCATGTGTGACGCCCCTGGGTTCACACAAGGCTGCAGTCCAAGGTGCCAAGAATGTCAAACCTGCCATGCACCACACCGTGCAATAACATGTTTCACCACCATAATTAACATCTATCTAGTAGAGTCAACAATAGGTGTAGGTACAAAAGCAAGTAAAATATAATACAAGAAACAACTGATGAAATGATAGTGATCATATTAATATCTCATCATCTAACATACAGAAGTACATAGTCAATGTCTAAACAGATAAACTGGAATACTCAACAAGTCTCAAATACAAATATCTGACAAGAAGAAATAAGGCACACAGGATTTACAACTTCTAGAATAAGACTCTCAAATGTCTAAACAAAAGTCTACTGTGGAACTCCAAAAGAAAATATAACTAAGTAGACAGCTGAAGCTAAAATGCATCGCCATCAACCTGCGACTCTCCGGGCTCCTGACTCGTTACCTGAAATGGGGAGGGACAACGAGCGTCAAAGCGCTAGTGAGCAACATCACAACCAACCCCATGGGAACAGGGCTCGTTGTATAAGAAAATATAGATAATACATAATAGATCTAAAATCATTGATCTTACTAAAGAGGGTTTTAGTATTTAGAATTTTACAACACGAGCATAGGTACGTCGAGCGAAATAATCCAAACAAGGAAACCCTCAT
>BQKN01065478.1:81287-135679 GCA_022839385.1 Asparagus kiusianus
TATATATATTGTTATTTTGTATATATGGTCTTGAAAAACAATTTTTGATCAAAAGACTTGAAAGTTATTTAAAGCAAAGAGTTAAGCTTGTTCCTTTCAAAATTTTTAAATTAAATTTCTAAGATTTGACTTGGTTTTGTATTGCTATAATGAGAAGATTTTTAAGGAAATTTACCTTGGAATTATATATAAAAATATTTTCTTGAGTATTAACTAGCTTAAATTAGAATGTCTAAATATATCAAAGAAAATTAGTTATTTACTGACTTCTTTAACTTGGCAAGTTTTTTTGAATTTTGTGGGTATATTCACTGCAAACCCTCACGATACTACAATTCGTCCACTAGGGTGACCTAGGGGTTTAAAGGCTTGTTGTATGCGGTAAATAGTACCACGATTCCTGCGAAAGTGAGTTAGGAATTTTTTTTTAGTTCTTTGCTAGAGTACTAGCAAAAGTTTAGGTGTGAGGGTATTTGATAATTATATTTTATTATAATTTTATACCCTTATTATCTATTTTATATGAATAACTATACCACTAATAATTGTTTTTATCTTTAAATACAGGTTAATGAAGAATAAATTCCAATAAAAATCTCATCTCTCATCAAAAGCCATTGATTTAATGAAGAAATGAAGCAAAAGAGTAATCAAGAAGCTCATTGGAAAATCAAATTGCTAATTTATCTAAAAGCCCAAAGCAAAAGAATCAAGCCATGAAGAAATGAAGCCCATGAAGCCAAATAAACTCTTTCAATATTTAATGAAGTGTTAAAGCCCAAAATGCCAAGAAAATTTCCAAGGCCCAAGCCCAAGAACAAACACAAGGTGGATCCTCGGACAACAACTAGGAAGGACTTCACATCGATGCCAGCATTGATGGGGTCATCGATGCTATCATCGATGAGGGCATCGATGCTAGCATCGATGGGGGTATCTATGCCCGTATCGATGCCAGCATCGATACGCCTATCGATGCTGGTATCGATACCGTCGGCATTCTGTTACGAATCTAAATCTGAAATTTATTATTTTTGGATAAGATTTTAATCCAATGGCTCTTATTCGCTGATGTTTACTATTAATAGGGGTAGAGAGTAAGGGGTTAAGGTGGTAAAAAATTTTGTAACTCTATTTGGAGAGGAGGGTTACTCTTAATTGAGAAGATCTTCCAAATTTGTAACTTTTGTTACAATTAATAAAAGAATTTTACTCCACTTTAAATTTTTCTCTTCTTCTCTTTGTTGGATGATGATGATAGAGATGAAGAAAAGTTTGAAGGTTTGTATTTCTTTTATTTTTCTCTTTTATTTCTTTTTAGTAATTTTTTTATTATTGCTTATTAGTTAGATTTACATTTATGCTTGTAGTGTAGATTTATTTTTGTATTTTAATTTCCTTTTTGCACTTTAATTTGTAGAGTAGATTTATTTTCTTGTTATATTTTAGGTTTTTTTCTTTTTATTTTTATAATTAGTTCTTTTTCTTCTTGTTTTTATTTCTTAAGATGTAAACTTAATTCTTGTAGGAATCTTAGAATTATATGAAACTAGTCTAATTTCCTTTATGTTATGGAAATTATTCTTACACTTGAAATGATCATGTATAGGATAATCAACTAGAGAACTAATTGATACAAGAAGAATTTGATAATCTATGCTTATCTTGAGTGATTTGATAGGTTGTACTTATGATTTCTAGGATTATTATGTTGTTGTTGTTCTTGTCATGAATCTAATTTTGCTTAGATGATAATTTGATAGGTTATACTTTTCTTAAATGGTTTGATAGTCTATGCTTAATAAATCTAAAGTGAAATATGATAAAAAGAGAATAGTTTGTATTTTATAATTGAGATTAGCTAGTGGATTCAATTCTAGATTTCTCATATTGAATCCTCCATCTTTTGTTTTCTTGATTTTTCTCTTTCTTGCTTTTTATTTTATTCTTTGATTCTTTCTTCTCTCTTCTAAAATTCAATTTATTGTCACTTGCATATATTCATAACAATCATTCCTCATATCTCTCCACAACCACAATTTTCATCACTCCTAATTGTCATGCACAAAACATAAGAACCGATTCTAATAATTTCTTATAAACACCTTCCTCATGGGATCGATAACTTTTTATACTATAACTAGATTAGTTGTGCACTTGCAACTTTTGGTATATGTTTATGCCACACAACGAGCATACACGATGTCTTTCATATTTCGATGCTCAAGAAGCATTTGCGTGATGAAGAGCAGCAGAGAGTGATTGAGATCCAGGATGATTTGACTATAGTATAGATTCCAGTATGCATTCTTACTAGAGAGAATAAAAAGCTTAGAAACAAGGACATTCCTTTAGTGAAAGTCCAGTGGAACCGGGAAGGAGCCAAAGATATTTCTTGGGAGCGCGAGGAGGATGTACGTCGCGACTACCCACACCTGTTTGAACAGGTAATATGTTGATATTTTAAATGTGCTCATATGCGTTGATTGATGTGATTGCATGTACTATTTAGACACGTTTATACTTAACGCTAGAATGGATCATTCAACACTTAGGTCTTAATTATTCGGAACATATGGTATATATATGGGAGGTTCCTTGTTTGGATTTTTCGCCCGACATACTTGTTCTGTCTAATTAAGGGTTAAGTGAGGATGCACATATTCTAGATTTGTTAAGTTTAAATATGGCTTATGATTCATATCTAGGGATTAATGATACGAGATGTGTACGGGAGGGTTTCCTTGTCTGGATTATCCCCTCTTAGTGTTTTTCTCATATTATTAATTCCTAAGATACAACTGCGGAATTTTGAGGATGAAATTCTCTTAAGGGAGGGTGAATGTAAAACCCCAAAAATTTGTGAGGAAGTATACCATGTATTTTGAGTATGGATATTTATTTTGATAAATACAGTTAAATGGTATGTGAGTAGTATACCATGTGTTTTGAGTATAAACAAGTTCTTTCATGAGGAAGGAAAGAGTCGAAACATGCACAACGGCCAAAATCATGAGAACTGGAAATTCCTAGTCCGGTCGACCGCCATGGTCGACTGTAGCCGGTCGACCGCCATGGTCGACCTAAAGACCTGCAAAAAGTTTTTCTCCTGTTTTGAGTTGGTTTTGGATTTCTAAAGCCCATATTCATTTTCTCTAGTTTATATATCAAATTTTCACGAATTTCTCAGTTTCTCTAAGAACCCTAATAGCCACCAAACCCCCATAAACCCTATTTTGATTCTTGGATAATATTGGAGGCTTTCAAGTGGATTTTCAGGTGATTTTTGGCTTTTGGATTGGAGATATGCTTTGGCTTGTCATCCTAAACGTTTTTCTACAAGTTTCAGGCGAGTTCATCTCTGCTAATCCCCCTCCTAGTTTTTAAAACGTTTTTAAAGGGTTTTTAACATATTTATTAGAGCCAAATTGACTAGTTTATGAATAAAAGTCAATTCTTTTGTAATACTCTTACCCATCGCGATCGACCATCGCATAATTGTGGTCGACCACCAAGTGTATTTTTGGCCTGTGCATGTTTAAAATCGACTATTGAGTTTTCAAGCAAGTCTCTCGACCTTACACTATTATGATACGATGTTTATAAGTTGTTTAACATCTGAGATTTCAGTAAACACCAGATATGGACACGTACACCGAGATATGTACACATATGGTTAAAATATGTTGTGTTAACATACTAAATATGAAAAGTATACAAATATTATGTTTCCGGGATAGGGAGGTGAAACCTATTTCAGCAGGACGATTGAGTAAAAGTATTAAAAAAGTATCGTCATATTATGTTTCCGGGATAGGGAGATGAAACCTATTTCCGCAGGGCAATTGAGTAAGAGTATTACAAAAGTATCATCATATTATGTTTTCGGGATAGGGTGATGAAACCTATTTTCGTAGGGCAATTGAGTAAAAGTATTACAAAAGTAGCGTCATATTATGTTTCCGGGATAAGGAGATGAAACCTATTTCCATAGGACGATTAAGTAAGAGTATTACAAAAGTATCGTCATATTATGTTTCCGGGATAGGGAGATGAAACCTATTTCCGCAGAGCGATTGAGTAAGAGTATTACAAGAGTGTCACTAATATATATAAGAGATGCACATTTGTAAGTAATATAAAGTATAATTTTGCTTCCATATTGAATAACCGTAAATAGGGTGCTTTCTCTGAGACCGTGGCTTACACGACATAGTATGTGGTTGGCTTTTGTTTGGATGATTTCCTTTTATGTCAAATCTGTCTACCCGAGTGTAGATCAGGATGAGATATTTGTTCTACAGGTTTGAGGTTTGGAGTATTATCTTTTTGTTTGTTATTTATCATTCATACAGTTTGGAATTAGTATTTAGTGATCCATAATTTGAGACATGGTATATACATGAGGGTTTCCTTGTTTGGATTATTTCACTCGACGTACTAATTCTCGTGTTGTGGATTCCTAAATACTAATCTCTAGTTAGATGTATATGAATGATTCTATATTTATGTACTCTCTATATTTTCTATACACTCTTACCCCTTCCCCTGGGAAGAGGTGGAGATGTTCTCGCTATAGCGCTTTGACGCTCGTTGTTTTCCCCCCTTTCAGGCAGCAAGTCCAGCGTACGGAAAGTCATAGGCTGATGGGACTTCTTCATATATTCCATCTAGCTATTTACTATTTTAGTAGTTATTCAGAACTCCACAGATAGTTGATTATGTTCAGACTCTAGATTTGTATTACATTTTGTAGAGGCTAAGAGCCGTAGTGATACTTTATTTGACTCATTGTATTTGAGGTTTATTTCAGACTCAGAGATATTTCTATTCTATTTTAGTTGGGCTCATTGATGAGTGTTCTCTTATTGCTTTTGTGTATGCTTGTCTTATTCTATTTCTTTTATTTGCCTGTCGGTACTTTCACCTATTTGTTGTTTCCACTAGAGAGATAGTGACTGTGATGGTGAAACATGTCGTAGCATGGTGTTTGGTACTTGACAGGTTTGACAATCCGGGTTTTGTCTTGGACTGCAACCTCGCATGAAACCTGGGGCATCACAAGGGCCTCTTCTTCCTCCGAAGTAGTTTTATCAGGAACCGCAAAGGCAGCAACCACCACGTCAGACGTTTATGATGTCAGGTATGGAAGCTGAGGCGAACGAATAGGTTATCACTGGTAAGAATTCTTCAATTTAGTTTAATTGCCTATGAATTTCCTTATTTAGCATTACATGATGATATCATAATAGGATTTATTTATGAGTGCTAAGTTTAGTTGCATTTATATCCTCCTGTAATAGGCAAGGTTCTTATTTCTTCCGTTCCTGCTTTATCACTCTTTGACTCTGGAGCTTCCCATTATTTCTTGTCTTGTTGATTTGCGAGTACCCACTCTTTTCCTATAACTCCTCTGACTATGGGCTAGAATGTCAATACTGGCAGTGGTATTTTAGTAGCATCCAGTGGTTATGAAACATGCCCGGTGGTCATCAGCGGGAAAGAGCTCTTTGAAGATTTTCTGGTGATTGATTTGCCGAGCTTTGATGCAGTATTTAGGATGGATTGGTTAGGGTCATTCTTTGCCACCATTGATTGTCGCCGTCAGAGTGTAGTATTTGAGATACCGAATCACCCAAGGTTTGAATTCCTCAGTAGCAGTACATCGGCTAGACCGGTAGAGTACAGAGCTAGACCAAAGAAGGTGACATTTGTGCCATGCAGGTGGAACCCGAGAAGCCAATTGTAGTTCAGGAATTTGAAGATGTATTTCCCGATGACATTTACAGTTTTTCATCGGATCGAGCAATTGAGTTTTCCATAGAATTAAAGCCTGGAACTGCTCCGATCTCCAAGACTCCTTACCGTATGCCTCCGGCTAAGTTGACCGAGCTTCAGACTTAGTTGGATGATCTTATGCAGAGAGGCTTGATACGACCCAGTGTATCGGCCTAGGGAGCACCTGTGTTGCTTGTGGGTAAGAAGGATGGATCCAAGCGGATGTGCATCGACTACTGGGAGTTGAATGCTGTGACAGTAAATAATAAGTATCCACTTCCCTGTATTGATGATATCTTCGACCAATTAGGAGAATCGAGAGTATTTTCTAAGCTGGATCAGTGGAGTGGATATCACCAGGTGAAGGTCAAGGACTCTGATGTTCCCAAGACTGCGTCCTGGACAAGATATGGACATTATGAGTACTTAGTGATGTTGTTTGGTGTGACTAATGCGCCAGCGATATTCATGAACCTGGTGAATCTGGTGTTCTATGATGTGCTGGACAAGTTTGTAGAAGTCTTTATTGATGATATCCCGGTATACTCCAAGAGTGAAGCAGAGCATGTGGAGCACTTACGGTATGTGTTGCAGACCCTGAGAGAGCATCGGCTATTTGCCAAGTATAGTAAGTGCCAGTTCTAGCTAGATCACATCACGTTTTTAGGACACGTGGTGTCAGAAGACGACATATCTGTAGACCCGGAGAAGGTATCTGCTGTTAGGGATTAGCGTACCCCTAGGACAATATCTGACATTAAGAGCTTCCTTGGGCTAGCTGGATATTGCCGGTGCTTCATCAAGGATTTCTCGAAGATTGCGGAGTTGATGACGCGACTTACGAGGAAGGATATTAGAATTTTTTGGTCCGATGCTTATGAGCAGGCGTTCAAGGAGTTGAAGGCTTGACTGACCTCAGCCCCGGTCTTGAAAATACTAGACATGAGTGGGAACTTTGAAGTGTTCTATGACGCATCTGGCAGAGGATTAGGATGGTTTCTCCAGCAGAACGGTCATGTGATAGCATATGCATCTCGTCAGTTGAAGCAACATGAGAAGAATTACCTTACCCACGACCTGGAGTTGGCAATTGTGGTTTTTGCTCTCACGCTTTGGAGATAATATTTGTTGGGAGAGAAGGTGAAGGTGTTTACGGATCACAAGAGCTTGAAGTACATCTTCACTCAGAAGGAGCTCAACATGAGGCAACGCTGATGGTTAGAGTTGATGGCAGATTACGACATTAACCTTCAGTACCATCCTGGCAAGGTCAATGTAGTACCAGATGTTTTGAACCGTTTACCGACGATCATGACCCTCACAGCTCAGTGGAGACTTCAGCAGGAAGTGAGGGATATGAGTATAGAAGTTCTTCTTCTAGGAGTCACCGCTTCTTTGATGAATCTTCAGATTCAATCGACATGGTCGAGCAAATCAAGGCTGCACAAGCATGTGACTCATTTCTTCAGAAGTGCAGAGAGTTAGCAGTGGCTGGTCTTTGGCCGGAATTTGTAGTTCATGAGGACGGATCCTTACGATTTGGGAGTCGTATCTACGTACCAGAAGGAGATGTTCGAGAGGAGATATTACGGGAAGCTCACAGCTTACCATACTCTATTCTCTCTGGAGGTACAAAGATGTACAAGGATCTGAAGCTAAACTTTTGGTGGCGTGGCATGAAGAGAGATGTGGCTCATAGTGTGGCTAAGTGCCTTGTATGTTAGCAGGTGAAGGCAGAGTATCAGCGCATCGTAGGTCTTTTGCAGCCATTGCCTATTTCGGAATGAAAGTGGCAGCATATCACCATGGACTTTGTTACTGGCTTACCTCGGAGCACTAGACAGAATGATGATGTTTGGGTGATCGTAGATTGATTAACCAAATCGGCTCAATTGATTCCATTCCGATTTAGGACAATCGACGGAGCATCTTGCTTAGAGATACATAGAGGTAAAATATCTATCTCTATATGTTCGATGAGTTCCTCTTTCCCAAGAGTGTTAGTAAATCTCTAGTATTACAGGAGATCGTACGATTGCACGTAGTTCCAGTGTGCATCGTTTCGGATCACGATACCCGATTTACCTCGGAGTTCTGGAAGAGTTTGCAGGCGAGTCTTGGGACCAGTCTTAGTTTCAGCACAGCTTATCATCCTCAGACCAATGGGCAGTCAAAGAGGACCATTCAAATTTTGGAGGATATGCTCAGAGCTTGTGTGCTTGACTTCCACAGATCGTGGGAAGATCACTTGCATTTGGTGGAGTTTGCATACAACAATAGCTTTCAGGCTAGTATTGAAATGGCCCCTTTTGCAGCATTGTATGGGAGGAAGTGTCGTTCTCCGTTGAGTTAGGACGATATTGGTGAGCGGGAGATTTTTGGGACCGAATTGATTGCCAAGTCAGTTGATGCTATCAGGATCATTCAGGAGTGACTTCGCATAGCGTAGGACAGATTCAAGCATTGGGCGGATGCAAAGCGTCGACACTTAGAGTTTTAGCTAGGTGATCATGTGTTCCTGAAGATTTCCCCTAACCGAGGCACCATTCACTTTGGAAGGCGTGGGAAGTTGAACCCGCGATATGTGGGACCTTTCGACATATTGGAAAGAGTTGAAGAAGTGGCGTACCGACTTGTATTACTACCCGCATTGGCTGGAGTGCATGACGTATTCTATGTTTCTCAGTTGCGGAGATATGTTGGAGATTCGAGTCATGTCATAGATTTCTCAGAGATTGAGTTACAACCTGATTTGACATACGAGAAGCAGCCTGTGGCGATACTGGACCAAAGAGAGAAGGCTCTCCGGAACAAGATCGTCACGCTTGTTCGTGTGATGTGGCACCTAGATTCTCCTGGCGAGTCGACTTGGGAGACTGAGTCTAAGATGTGACAGCGATACCCTCATCTGTTCCTGAATCTTACCTATCACATCTTCTATCTTATCTTGTATTGTTCATGTATTACATTCCCCTTTTGTTTATGGACATGCAGTCTATTTTGAAGCCTTCTCTGTGTGTGTTGAATTGAGTCTCTAGTTCTATATTTTTGTCTTTAGTTTCTTTTTGCATCACCCTTATTTTAATTCCGAGGACGAAATTTGTTTTAAGGGGGTAGGATGTAAGGACCGTGATTTTTAATTTTGATTTGAATAAATTTTTTTGGTATTTTAAATATTAAATATTATTTTTCTAAAAGAGTATTTGTATTTCTCCTAATTTTCTAGAATTTTCTATGATGAAAAAAATCCGATTTTTATGTTTATTTAATAATTTTGCTAATTGTAAATTAAATTGTTACGGTGAAAACTTTTTAAATTAATATTAGTTATTTATCATTGTTATTATTATTATTATTATTTTTATTAATTATCTGTATTATTTTTAGCCTTAACCCTTATCCCCTATCGCTATATATAGCTGTCAACTAATCAGCATAGCAGTCAATCAGTTATCTGGATTTTCCCTGGTTTCCTTAATCTCACAGTCACTCTCTCTCCTCATCATCAACCCTTTCTCTCTCACTCTCTCTCCCCTACCCTACCCCCTGGTTTTTCCCCCTCTCTCACCCTCACTCACACGTCCTCTCTCTCTCTCTCTCTCTCTCTCTTCAACTCTTCTCTCTCTCTCTCCTCTATTTCCCAAAAGATTCACTCAGCTCTAACTCTCTCTCTCTCATCTCATTCTTCATCTCTCACTCATCACATCATCACTCTCTCTCCTCTATTATTCTTCTCTCATCTCTCCAGCTCACTCCTCATCTCCCTCTCTCATAAATTATCACTCTCTCTCTCTCTCTCTCTCTCTCTCTCTCTCTCTCCCCCCTCTTATGTTCTCTCCCTTCTCAACCATCCCCTCTCGTTCTCTCTCCCCTCTCCACCTCTCTCTCTCAACTCATCTTTCCATCACCACCCTCTACCAACTCGCCACCTTCACCCTCCAACTCAGCTCCGCCTCGTGCTCTGCTGCACCGAACTCTGACCCTCTTCATCCCTAAACTCTACCCCGAACTCCTTGCAACCACCTCCTTGAGCTCCGACAAGCTTCGACACCCTCACCGCCCTCAGCGCCTCCTCCGCCCGATGCCCAGCTGCGCCACCTACACCTCCACTCGAACCCGAGTGTCGGTCGAACCCGAGTGTCGGTCGAACCCTGCCCACCTTCGTTTGCTGCCCCTTGCCGTAGTTCCCTCTGCCCGACCAGTCGAGCTCCTTGACTCCTCTCCTCAGCCCTTGATCGATGCCCCTAACCCGCTGCCAGCCTCCTCTCGCTGCTCCCCTGCGACCACTCCCCTCGCCCCAACCTCCTCCCGTGCCATCTCCACCTGAGTTGCGTTGCCGCTCGCCGTGCCCCGCTACTCGCTACCAGCCCTGTCAAACTCCAGATCCCCCTCCTCTTCCCGACGCCCCAGCCACCACCGTGGCCATCACCTCCGCCTCCTCTTCCCTCCCTCCAGCCCCTCAGACGCCATGCGCGAGCTCCTTCAAGCTCGTCCACAACGCCCATCGTCAAGCCCCTATTTCCACCTCCAGCCCTACGACCACTCCCCTCGCCACCTCCTCCTTCGCCGGCCCAGCCCAACACCCCCCACACCGCCCTTGACAGCCCCCCAGTCCCCTCTCTCTCCTCCACCAGCCCTCACCTCATCCTGTCGTCACTCACACCGCCTCCACTACCGGTCTCCGTCCAACCACCCTACGCAGCCACCCCCTCGTTGCCACGCCACATCGCCACCACGACCCGCTGCGTATGTTGCCAAAACGATGAACAGTTTTTAGCAGCGCTGTGTCAACTTCGTACATATTTTCTGACCATCTCCGACCTCCATTTCCGTTGATTCCTTCGCCGGTGCGTAGCCCTTCGTGTTGACTATCACATGGTATATTCCTTTCACTTGGGCTCTTTATCTACACCTCGTTATATCAATTTGAATATCGCATGTCGCATTAACACTCTAATTTGTAATTTAGTCGTCGATTCCGCGAAACCTGTCGTAACGTCATGCAACCACCCCGACGGCCCCCACTACGGTCCACGGTATACCCAAGGCAAGATTCCTCTTGCTGAAATCTGAATTTTATACATGTTACAAATTATCGATAAATTTTAGACTGTGATATAATTATCTGCGTGGGGTTGCTGATGAATAATATTAAATATATCATAGTAATATGATAAATAGCATTTTCTAAATAATTATAATGAATTAAAAGAATTTATTTCGATAGCAGAATTATTTTTGGATAATTATATTAATTAAAAAGAATTTATTTGAGAATGAAATCATTATAGGAAAATTATAATAATTTTAAAAGGAATTATTTTGGAAAATGAAATTATTTTTGGATAATTATAACAATAAATAAAGAATTTATTTTGGAAAAAGTAATTATTTTGAAGTAAATAAATTTATTATTTCAGAAGATTATTTTAGAATAATTTTATGATCAAATTCTTAGACTTGATTATCTGATATGATATGATATTATCGTACATGATCAGTTATAATTGTCATTCCTTGTTGTGATTGAGAACTGTTAGTGGTCATGACCATAGTAGCCTTGCGTGACCTAGAGACATGTGTTGTGTTGACCTAGCAAAACGAGAAGAGTTGGGATGGAAAAGTCATGGTTCATGTGATCGGATAAGGCTGTTGATGTATCTTCTAGGCTCGCACCAGTGGTTAGTGTCGCCACTAGGGTTGGTTTATAGGGCTAAAGTGAAATGTGTACATCACTTTGGTTAGCGGGAATTTATTTCGTCACCCGAGTTCTGTTTGAAGTTCAGACCAGGCAGAAAACGGATTGCGTGTAGTCCTCTAGGTCGCATGTGTAGCGGGATTGGATGCACGTAGAGGATTTGTGAATAGTCAGTTATCCGATGACAAGAACGTTGACTCTATGTGAGATATGTACCAGTGACCTGTTATAGAATGGCTAGTTAAATGACATCATTACTCGGATGATTATGAGTTGTTGTAAGATACAGACCAGTTATATTTCTTTTCACACATAGATCGGGATTAATATTTAATTATCTACAATTTCAGACATATGGTATATACATGAGGGTTTCCTTGTTTGGATTATTTTGCTCGATGTACTACGTCTCGAGTTGTAGATTTTTAAGTATTAATTCCATCTAGTGTATGACCCTGTACTTGGATGATTATTCTGATCGCTAGGTGCATTACCTTGTTACCCAATAGATTTTGGATTATTCTGATTATTCTATTCTAGTATTGAATTATATTTAGATTATTAGTATTTCAGTTGCATGTTTCCATTGTTATTACTATTATTGCATTGGTCATTCGACCGTTTCTATTCTTCATTGTGGGATCTTGCCATGTGCCATGCACGCTAACGTACTACTTTTCTCTCAGGATATACGTCAGATTTAGAGGACGGACAGCTACAGTTCGGAGTAGTACAGGAGCCAGAGGATCCTCCGCAGGAAGGCTTTGCAAACGGAGTAGAAGAACAAGTCAAAGCTTAGTTACCTCTTTTAGTTAATTAGTTGATGACCCTAGTTTACTCTTGCAGTACTTTCCATTTCTGCCTGATCAATGTATTTTATATTTCTTCAGTATTTCATTCAGATAGTTTTGTATAAGGGCATGTTGACCCGAATATTATGTCTGGGATAATATTTCATTTGTGATATGTATATTTTCTGTTCTGAGTTGTTTATGTGATCGAGGACCTGTGCCTTTGTTTTATGTTTGCTTCACGCTTAGTGTATTAGATTGAGCAAAATGAATCTAGTACTTATTTCTCCTCAGTCTAATACGTCGTGAGCTTGCTTGCGTCGCGATTCCCTGGTATTTTGGGAAGCGGAGCGTGACACCTTTTATTTTCGAGCACGGGTTCGAGGTGCATGATGATACGTGTACAATCATGAGTATACATGTATAGTGTCGTAGCA
This sequence comes from Asparagus kiusianus, assembly GCA_022839385.1. NCBI lineage: Eukaryota > Viridiplantae > Streptophyta > Magnoliopsida > Asparagales > Asparagaceae > Asparagus > Asparagus kiusianus. The sequence goes on from BQKN01065478.1 coordinate 93,992, forward strand.
TACACATGGGTATCCAAAAGAGGAGTAATTCAGTTATTGTTTCGATTACACGGGAGATATGAGTTATTTAAACATTATATACTTGTACGGATATTGTTGATGAGCACCACTCAGTACTACTTTGGATAGTGCGTCAATATAATATTAGTACAGGCCATTGAGTCGGGTTTTAGGATGCTTGATCTAGTAGTTCGTCCCACACGTAGATGCAATGAGTCTTGTAAGCCGTATACCTAGGATACCTGATTTGGTAGTCCGTCTCGCACGTTAATGTGATGAGACTAATGAGCCGTGTACACTTTTAGGATGCCGATTTGGTAGTCCGTCCCGCATGATAATACGAGGAATTATAAACTTTGTAAGGATTTGCATTGTGATAATTATTTGATAGCCTGAGTCTTGGTGGACGCCATTTATGAACATGACTCATCGCTGAGTTATATATGACCGAGGTACTTTACTCTTGTAAGTACATAGGATTATATGTAGCTGTTAACATTATCTTCCAAAGGATAATGGAAGATATTTTTCGGTCCGATATTTGTGATGACTTTACTTCCTTATATTGCTTTCCTTTATTCCTAGTTTGGAATTGATAATTAGTGATTCACAATTTGAGACATATGGTATATACATGAGGGTTTCATTGTTTGGATTATTTCGCTCGACGTACCAGTTTCATGTTGTGAGTTTCTAATTATTAATTCTATTTAGATTATTTATTCTTAGTTCAGTATTGATATTTAGTTATCTACAATTTGAGACATATGATATATACATGAGTGTTTCCTTATTTGGATTATTTCGCTCGACGTACTACGTCTCGTGATGTATGTTTCTAAATATTAATTCCTTTTAGATATAGGGTAAAAGATCAAGGTAGACTATGCTTAATAGATAGAACCTCCATCACATTTAGTAGCCCTTCTATCGGGGGTGGATGGAGATGATCTTGCTGTAGCGCTCTGACGCTCTTGTTGTTTCTCTTTTTATTTTCCAATTCCTTTTAGGCAGCAGTTCAGAGTTCCGGAGAGCCGCAGGATGATGGACTTCCAGTATAGTCGCCATCATATGTTTTTAGTAGATGAGACTCCACCATAGTTGATATTTTCTTTTGGACATTTAGAGTTTTATATTTCATCTTGTAAAGGTTGTGTGCCTTACCTTCGGCGATTGCGTCTCCGGTGAGGAGGTCTAGACTCTAGAGTGTAAAACCCCATGAATTTGAATATATAGTGATAAATAATAATAAATATGTTATACGGTTATTAATAATATATTTTTATGTTTGAGTATGCCAGGATTTGATTTGAGATCAAATCAATGTATATATGTGAGTAGGGATGAGAAACATGCACGACATGCACGAGTCTGAATCTGAAAAAATAGACCAGTTAAGATTATTTATGTTTTACACATAGATACAGATCAGATCTGAAAAACTCAAAAAATAAAATTTGTAGGTATCTTCATCATTTTTCTGACTCATCTTAAATCACCTCATTCTAAGGTCAGACGGGAAAGTTACAGCCAAAATACCGAAAACTTGTATTTCCAAATAGGCTGATTTGAGTCTTAGTAGTCGACTACTAAGCTTAGTAGTCGACTAATAAGGCCATTAGTCGACTAATGGTGGTATTAGTCGACTAGTCAGGCTGTTTATAGATTTCTTACAGGTTTCGGGTCAGATTCATTTTATTTTGAACCCAGTTATATATATGCGTATATATACTCGTTTTAAAGCTCTTTTTACCCTCTTTCACTTGAGTTTAACACTATCCACCTTTCTCATCAAACCCTAACCCTAATCATGAGTTTTTGGGAGAGTTTTGAGGTGTTTGTCAAGAGGAAGGTGGAGTTTGAGATCGTGGTTGAAGGGGGATCTTGAACACACATGGTTGAGGAGTCCAGGAGCACCCTAAGGTAAGATCATCTTCATCCACTCCTATACCCTTAGTAATTTCATGATTTAAAGTGTTAAATCCAAGTTTATATGCTTAATTCTCATTTTGATGTGATAAAAGATAGGTTTGATAATAGATCTGTAACCTATGTTAGATTTGATGTTTTCCTTGCTGTTAACATTTGAAATATGATCATGATCATTAGGTTTAATTTTATTTTTATTTTTTTAACTTGTTAATTAAGTTTAACTTAAGTGCAAAACCCTAATTTGATAATTAATTGAGTTTCCTTGTATATTATCATGTTAAAACCTAGGGTTATGATATCTAGGCTTTGTAATCAGATTTAAAACAAAATATAACTCTATCATATATAGTTTTCATCATGTTTTCATAATCATGTTGCTTATATGTAATTAATTGAAGAGATTTATTAATGAAGGTGTTAACTTTAATTGAACCAAGATAATTTTATGTTTATGATTAATATAATCTCTTTTTAATGTAGGCAAATCGTGTAAATCCTGTTTAAGATTACATGAGTGCAAGTTGTTTAGTTAATTTTTTGTTTGTACATATCAGTTTGCAGTTGCACGCAGAGTAGTCGACTACTAAGATTAGTAGTCGGGTACTCTGTCTCAAAATTCTTTATACACAAACTTTCTCATAGCAGAGCAGTCGACTAATGTGTATAGTAGTCGACTACTCACACTTAGTTCGATTTTTCAGATTCTGGATGAACTCAGAGTAGTCGACTACTCAGTCTAGTAGTTGACTACTAAGGCTGATTTCCTAATTTTGTTTTGTTTTTGGTTGAGATGTGTTTGCAGGGTTTAAGCCGCATTTCCTTACATGTAATTTCATGAATATACAAGTACAATGTCAATACGCATACATGAGTATCCCAGAAAGGGGATTTTGACAAGAGTTGAGTTGTTTATATCATAATTAGAAATTGTTATACACGAGTTGGATATCGTTGATGAGCATAACTCAGCACTATATGGGATAGTGTGTCGATATACCAATATACATAGATTATACATAAAATAGATATCATTGATGAGCTCAGTTCAATGCTACATGAGGTAGTGCGTCGAAATTCAATATGTACATGCCATTGAGTCGGGTTTGGATGCTTTGTATAGCAGTTCATCCGTAAGAGTGTGCGATGAGGCTTGTAAGCCGTATAATTATGAGGCTTGTGAGGTCATCTATTTGGATACCTATATGGTAGGCCGTCGCGCACTCACGCTACGTGCTGAGATTGCGATGAGACTAATGAGTCGTGTATACTATTTAGGACACTCACAAGATAGTCTGTTGCTCTGAGATTACTGATTGATAGCTTAAGTCATTTGGCGGATGTCAGTTATGAATACGGCACATCTTTGAGGTATAGGACCGAGATACTGGTCTATTGAAAGTATATGTGATTATATGTTGGTATTTATTCTATCTTCCCAGTGATAGTGGAAGATATTATAAATACGATGTATTGGTGTTTTTATTTCCTTTATTGCTTTCTTTATGTCTTAGTTGGGATCAATGATTAGCGATTTATAATTTGAGACATATGGTATATACATGAGGGTTTCCTTATTTGAATTATTTCATTCGACGTACCAGTCTCGTGTTGTGGATTTCTAATTGTCGATTGTATTAGATTGTCTATTCTTAATTCGGTGTTAATGTTTAGAGATCTACAATTAGAGACAATGGTATATACATGAGGGTTTCCTTGTTTGGATTATTTTGTTCGACGTACTACGTCTCGTGTTGTAGGTTTTTAAATGTTAATTCCACTTAGGATACAGGGAAAATGAATCTAGGTAGACTATACGTAATAGACAAAACCTCCACTCCATCTAGCAGCCCTTTCTCTGGGGGCGGATGTGAGTGATCTTGTTGTAGCGCGCTGACGTTCGTGTTGTTATTTTTTTAGTTATTTTCTCTTCTTTCAGGCGATACAGAGGTACGGAAAGCCGCAGGATGACGAAAATTCTTGCATAGTCACCATCACATGAGTTTTTTTAGAGGCTCTATAGTAGATTTTATGTTTTATTCAGATATTAGAGTTTCATTCTTATTTTGTAAAGGTAGTGTACCTTAGTACTATTCTAGTTGATTCATAATGATATTATCATTATTTTAATTGTCAGATGTATTACAGTTGAGACATGACTCTTTTTATTTATGAAATATCTCTTCTATATCATGTCTATTACATTTATTCCCTTATTTTGCTTGTTTTGAACCTGCATTTCTATTTGATTCCACTAGAGGATATTGTTGTGATTGGTGAAACGTATTTATGCACAGTGTGTGTGCATGGCAGGTTTGATATCTCTGTGTTCACCTTGGACTGCAGTTTTGTGTGAAACCAAGGGCGTCACATAGAGGCTTCTAGGAAAGCCTTTCGAACACCAATGGTTTCGGTACCTCGGTACATCGACAATCAGCAAGCACTGCTTTGATAAGCCTCTCATAGTGGCACTAAGGATTTACCTCATGAATAGTTCACTTAAGAGTCAGATGTTCTCTGAGATCCCTTGTAGGTTGATGGTGACAACCCCCGGTGTCAGAAGAACCAAACACACAGTCATCCGAAGGGGGTTCAAAAGAAGACTTATGAGAACACTTGGGAAATTCACCAAGTGTTGAATCCAGGAGAGCCTGCCTTGATAGGCGAGGTCTCGTGTTTTGGCGAGCTCTAGCCTTCTGTTAAACTCCAGCTGCTTGTTCATTCAGGTGAGGTCCGCCTGTTTGACTGGTCTTTGCCTTGCCTTTTTGGCCAAGGCATGCTTGGGGGCAAGGCTTGGTTGTCAAGCGGGCCTGAGTGGGCTCACCTGTTTTCTTCAGCTCGTCTGATCTGGTGAAGTCCCCTGAACTGGGGTCATGGCTTGAAAAGTGAAGCCCGCCTGATTTGCTAAGTTCGCCCGAATGGGGAACTTTGCTCATGGAGCGAAGCTCACTTAAAATGTCAGGCTCGCCTGAAATGCAAGTTCGCTAGTTTTAGAAATTTTACTGACAGAGCAAAGCTCGCCTGAGCAGGTGGGCTCGCCTGATATGTTTAGTTCGCCAGAACTGAAAACTTTACGTTCTTGCTTGGCTCTTCTCAAGCCTCAATAGTAATTCAGGCCATCATTGGAGATGAGGGCTTGTGCTTCTTGCTGGGAGAGAGCCTGTCATCACCGCCGTTGGGCTCTAATGGAGAGAGGAATGTTCATGTTGATGATGAAAGCATGGTCCGCGCTGATACAAACAGTTGTCTCCACTTGCGTAGGGGGTTGCATGGATTGCTTGGCAACCCAACGAGCAATCTGCTGGTTGGTCTTCTTGGCCTTTGGCTCGGCCTTGGTTGGGTTAGGGGAGATAGAACCCCCTACTATACCTTAGGTAGAGCTCTCGGGCGTGGTTGCCTCTGCCACTTGGGGCTTAGCCACACGCACGACTCTGCGGCATCTGCGAGATGCATTGCCACCAGAGGAGGATGAAGATAAGTACTCTTCGTACTTAGCTTGGTCGAACTCATTCACAAGGGACTCGACTGTCGTCCCCTCCACAACTTCGTCAAATTGTGTCACCGCTATTTCGATCAAAAAAATAGTCTCTCCCACTGTGGTCGTCATCTTCTGTAGGTGGGTAAAATTAATTTCTCTAAAAAGGAGACAATTTGTATTGATAAAAATGGCTTATTACAAATCAAGAAATCAAGTTATAATAGAAGCAAAGAGCATGCTCTTCTTGTTTAACATGGGTTCTTCGGTAGCGATAGGATGTCTCCCTCGAATGCTTGCATCGAGTTTCCTTCACTTGAATGATTCAATCAAAATTGTGGTTGAGCTTCAGTACGCAGTAGAAGATCCTGTGTGATTGAGTTCGATTATACCCGAGTTTGATGAGTATCAAGACCGAAAGCTTAGAGAGGGATACGATGCAAGAGTTTCCAGAGAGCTAATGAGTCTGAAATCCGAGAGTTCAGATTGAGTCTACTTCAACAATCCAAGCTTATAACCAAGAAAGTTTGAGCAAGCAAGCTAATGGGAGTCTCTGTTTGAAGAGCCTAAACACTAGCTAAGAGCAAGACCAGAGTCAAGACCCCTTTCATGTTGGCCAAGGAGATCTTTAAATAAGCAAAGGGGAAGCATAGTTCCCCCTTAACTTGTGGGTTGTGACCACTAATAAGTGAGGAGAACCATGACCTCCCCTAGCTATGGGATGTGACTACTATAGGGGTGATGGGAGCCATGTCTCATTAACCAGTACATAGGATGTGGGTGGGCCCACTCCCATAAGCAAGCAGATGCTTGCACTGTTCAGGCGAGGCCGACATGCTTGCGGGCGAGCTTGGATGTTGTCTGAATGCTCAGATGAGCTTGTAGGTGAGCTTGACTTGTGTTGGCGAGTCAAATGAACAGGCGAGCTTGACTCGTGCTGTCGAGTCAAATAGACAGACGAGCTTGACTCGTGCTGGCGAGTCAAACATACAAGCGAGCTTGACTCGTGCTGGCGAGTCAAATGAACAGGTGACCTTGACTCGTGCTGGCGAGTCAAACAAATAGGCGAGCTTGACTCTTGCTAGCGAGTCAAAAAAACAGGAAAGCTTGACTCGCCATACTGGCGAACTTTGGCTCGTGCAGGCGAGCAAAGCGTGTTGGCGAGCTAAGCTTGCAGGCGAGCTCTGCTTAGCCTCTCGAATGTAGGTGAGCTTTTCTTGACCTTCTAAATGCAGGCGAGTTTTGCTTGCTTTGACCACGCAGGAGAATTTAAATAGGCGAGGTTTGAGCTCTCATGTGTAAAGGTAATTTTTATTTCCTACACCGCCCTCATGTAATGTTTGGATCTTCTCCCTGAGGATGATGAAATCTTGGGTGGGATGTCCCAAACACTAGTGGAAAATACAGTATGTCGGGTCATCTATGCACACCATCTCATCTGGCTTCTTGTATTTGTGGAGTAGAACGAGCCCTACTTTGATGAGAGCCTCGATGACCTCTAGGATTGACTCTTGCTTACAAGCGTACACCCTGTCCTGGTCTTGTGGTCGTTGATAATTCTGCCTAAACTGGGAACATCCTCCCTAATCTAGCCTCAGTGGAGGCACTTGGTGGTAATTCTGGCTTTACTATGTCTCTCCAGGTGGTGGACTTGATAGTTCCCTTGCTTCTAACTATGTGGTCAGGAAGCCCTTCTTGACACGCATCAATAGCAAATTGCTCCAACATGGCCCCTTTTAACTCTAGGCTAAGCTTTTGGAACCTCCCAATGTAAGTTCAAATATTTTCCCCTGGTCTATATAGCTTGCTTTTGACCTTCTCATATGTCAACTTTGGGTCTATCTCGTGGAAAATCTCCTTGGATGCCTTCTTCATGTCCTTCAATGAGTGTATGGATGCTCTAGGCAAGCTAAAGAACCATTGAAATGTTACTCCTATGAGAATCCCCGCAAACAATCTTACTAAGAGAACATCGTTCCCTAGCCAAAGTCCTGCTTAGGAGTTGAAGTGACGGATATGCTAATGGACGAAACTATTCACATAGAAGTTTCACAGCGTAGGCAGCTTGAACTTCTCTGGGTATGGAAAATAACACCATGCGGGTGGGTATGTCTGCCAAAATATCTTTCCCCAACTGTTTTACCCTTAGTGGTTTCACCAATTTTGGCTGTTAGATGGGCGATACCTACAGCCACCAAGGGGTCCATGATTGTGAAAGGTTCATGTTGACCCACACCAAACAACAGTTAGAATGTTCTTCTTGGAGACTGAACAGGTCTAGTGGTTGCGCTCAAGTCATTCTCAGAGGTGCAGCTTCAGCAGCATATTTTCTTGCCTAATAGGCATGCACGTTCACTGTGGGGACATTCGCCTCCTAAGGAACATGTGGCGGCATTAAACATCGTACATCCTTCATTTGAGGTTGTAGATATTGCATGAGGTTGGTTTGGTTCTTTGTCTAGGTGGATTTTCTCACCAGGGTTAGTTTGTGCTTGTCGAAGTTAGGTGTTAGCTTCCTTGACATACGCCTCCCATTATATCTTAAACTCTAATCACATGATCCTGCTAATTGGTTATCAATAAGATTTCCTTAAGGTCAACTTCCTCCTTTTCCCCTTCTGGGATAGGTTCTTTGCTTAAAGAAGGGCTCACACGGTTGTTTTATTCTAGGGTGAATGAAGGTTTTAGTGGTGAAGCTCAACCCTAACAAAATGATGAAGGTCTCGTAGCACCCTCTGTGTTAGAGCATAAGGTGTAGCAGCGGACATGTCCCACTGTTATGACTTGACCGTGGTAGTGCACTGAGTACCTGGAATTACTTTTGCGTTAGTGGTGGTTTCAGCAACCTTGTTGCTATTAAGGCGTTGTTTCTTGTTTATGTAGTCCTATTGGTTTGTCGCGGGTTTAGGATTACAACATCCTGAGAGATCAATAACTTTGCTTTCCTTGGCCTTGATGAGTAGGGGATGGCACATCGATTTAGGGTATTGGTTTTTCCTCTTTAACTTGTAAGTTACTACTCAATCTTGCGCATTGTAAGGTCACAACTTTCCACTCTTCCTAGCAAATCTTGGTGGGATCTAGTGAGGTTCTCCTTGAAGTTATGTTGGCTTCATCTGCTCAAGTCTCAGACCCAACTGCTGGAGATATCGAATTTTGGCATGGTGGTATGCCCTCAAGGTCCTCTTTGGCCTTGATGCAGGATTATGCATTGGTAGTGCCAATGTAGTTAGTACACCAAGAAGCGCAATTTCCTTTGGTGAGTAGTTTTCGATGAGCCGAATATAGTTTGAAGATTGCATTCCCATGCTAAGCTCTACACACCATTTATGCTCACCAATACAATGTCCTCCTTATCAGTAATCTTATTGACTTTGACCGCACATGGACACGAACTTTGGGACCCAGGTAGGGTTTTTCCTACTTGTTTGGAGCTATTCTGAGTCTTTACGTAGGCTTCGTAATAGCACAACCGACTTCAATAGTGATGGTCCTTACAATAGACCCAGAACTACATCATCATGCTACAACATGGCCTTCTTAGTATCATAGAATCATGCCCTGAGTAATAATTGTTGAGCCCTATTTATAAGCTTCTATTTGTGTTTCACGCTCAACGTGGGTTTGCTGACAGAATCAAACTTGTGGCCATGCTATGACTGCAATCCTTATTCTCTCGTCACACTTTGTATTTAATGCACTACGACAGTGAAGCTGCGTGTGGCACTATCCCTCATGTTGTGCACTATCTCTACATCAGGGTGCACTAAATGCAAGGCGGTTAGGATGTTGCGCGTAGCTCTAATAGGTCTAGTCATATTAAATGTAACTTTGTTGTTGTATCTAGCATGAACCGTAAATAACGTTATTTGAGCTCGATCGGAGTGTAAGACTGGATGACGTTGGCCTTGGTTGTTGTGCACCGTATGGAAATGATTTAACACATTTAATGCAAGGATTTGGCAACTTGACCCCTGCTGGATGTTCTGTCGGGCATCGTTGTTCTGACCCTTGTATAGGTATGTGGGTGTTGATCCACATAGATCTTGAGGCACTTCTGCTTTCTCTTAATTTAAGGTGAAGGTAAATTTAGATCGCCATGTAGTTTGGCCCACGCGGGGCAGAATCATATCCAAGATGTTTGATCCTAGTTTATTGGGTTGAGAAACTTTGGCTCATTTTTCAAATGACTTAATTACCCTTTGATATGGGTTTTTGAAACTTTTTACCACCTATAGCAACTATCTTTGATGAAAAAAGATCATAAGGCTAGCCCTGCAATTGTATAGCTCCACGCTCATATCATGAAAATACCACAAGATACACTTTGGCATTAAAGGGGCCCACCCTTTTAATAATAGGGAAAATAATTGTCGTGCTTAATAAGTATTACTCTAAATGGTACATTCATCATCAATAACCATCATGCTGAATCAGTATGCCTCTGGACGATATAATTGTCATTGGGTGGTGTTATCATGCTCTATTAGTATGCCTTTGAATAACACTAGTCGGGATTTAATCATATGCTCAGTTAGTATGCACCTAAGAAATTCCCTATTGGAATAGCCATCGTGCTCATTTATTGACCCCTAGATGAAAATGTCTTGCTTACTATTCAACAAGCCTAATATGCATGCCTCTGAGATGTCAATATTATCACTCTGGTGCACTAGCCATCACATCCTAATAAACGGATTCGCTCATCATGCTTGATCAGTATGCTTTTTGATCATACAATTAGGGTTGACTATCATGCTTCCTAATATGCCTTTGAATAGATACCTCCATCAACATGCCTCTGAATGATGCAATCAAAATATCCATCATGCTTCTTAAATATGCTTCTAAACAAAGGTTTTACGTCGCTGTTCGACATGCTCAAATCATTATGCCTTTGAGTGCCAATACTTATCTCTTCGTGGTGCACTACCAAGAGCCCTTTAATTAAGAATTCATTCACAAGGCTTAATCAATTAGCCATTGAATGATTACCCACTCAAAATGATCCTTCGGCTCAACCAACGCAGATCTGCCGATAGAATCCTTAGTATGTTAATATTACACCTCTATGAGGTAAGTTATCATCATGCTTGGTTTGTATGTTTGTGAACCCTGGCATTCTTTCTATTATGAGCTGACCTACTTGAGTTTAGGCTTAGCTCTAGAATTAGGGGTGATTGTTTCAAGTGGTTGCTTGTGATTTGTTTGTCTTAGATCTCTTTCCTAATTTTCAATTTAGAAATCCGGGATAAGTTGCATGATCAATAGGAAACCCAATATGGCTAACTCTACTCCACTTAAAGAACTCTATGCCAATTGAACTAGATCACTTGAGGACACAACTTACTCCACTAGTTGGGAGGGGGCGGGTTTTGGTAATAATCACACCCTAGATCATTTCTAAAATACTAGAACTCCACAAGCCCCCTAGAGGTTGCCCCAATTTCTTCCAGGTTTCAGCTGAGTTGAGTATAGCCTCTGATGATTATAATAAGATGGTAGAGTATCTATGCAGAATGGTGCCTATGGGTTGGACTTTGCATTCAAGCATGCTTAAGAAGGACTTCATCCTTCTTAACCTCTTTCTTAAGCTTGACTATACCCGAGTGCTTCATATTCAGTTATCAATTCCTGAGATTGTCTCTTATCATATTGGATAGCCACCGATTAGCTCTTTAATGTAGCGGATCTTATCTTTAGGTTGATAGGGGTATAGCTGTTGGACCCTAGAGGGGGGGTGATTAGGGTCTTAAGGCTATAATTGTGCAATAAAAATAAGGCAAGCAATACACCACAATAATGAACAACAAATGTAAAGGAGATAGAGTGAGAAATCGTTATCCAAGTGAGGCACGATGTGTTAACGAGGTTCGGCCTGCTGACCTACGTCCCCGCTTCCTACTCTCGAGGAGAAATCCACTACACAACCCGGTTTAGAAGCCAGAACTTCTTCTACACAACGATCTTCACAAGATCTCACAACTACACAGTTGATCACCACAAGATCACACTCTCACACAGTTGATCTTCACAAGATCAAGCTCTCAATAGTAGTAATGGTGTAAAAACTCTCTCTTTACAATGTCCCTATGGCAAGGAGAAATATTACACTAAAGCTGGGATGTGAACACAGGAAAACACAGAAAACATGTTTAAAATTTTTAGCTCTCAGTAAAAGAAAATCTCTGGTTTTTCAATGGCTTGGGACACTTAAAGAAGAAGGAGTATAGGGGGTTTAAATAGGAGAAAATATAGTTGTTTAAACCTATACCCTAATCCCCCAAATCCAGGAAATTTCGGCACTGAAATCTGTACCCAAAAAGACTGTTTGAATAAGCGGCGGTCGACCGTACGATTCTCGCGGTCGACCGCGAGCCAGCTTTGAAACTTGAAAGTTTTCCAGAGACTTCTACGGTCGACCGTGGGAATTTTTGAGCTCACGGTCGACCGTGACGATCGATCGCGAAAGTTTATGCTGCCCACTCAGAAAAGAACTCAGGCGCGGTCAACCGTGGCAGTCGACCGCAAACTGATACATATGGAAATATTGTTTTTGACTCTCTTAAAAAATCTGTAAAATATTTAATTGACTTCCAAAAATTTGTGAAACTTTGTAAAATGTTTTTAACACTAAAAGAAAATTGTTTGGAAAATGAATTTTGCGAATAAGTCCTCATACTTATTAAAAATGATATTTTGTGAAAACGCTCAAAACTATAGGTATGAAAACGTGTGTGTGATATCCTAATAGCTTCAAATGAAATCTAAACTACTTGCCTACATTCTAGCACTAGAGAGAAAATAAAAACTAGCTAATATCCTCACATAGAATATAATTCTTTGAGTCTTGATATAGCTTGAGTTTGACGAAGCTTCTTATTGCATTTGGTGTTCTTGAATAAATGTTGCTTCATCACTATGCATCATTGTAGGTGTAATTTTTGATCTCCCGAAAACAGGGAACTTCGTTTGTATTGATAAGAAGGCTTATTACAAACTAATAATCAAATGATTACGACAGAAACAGAGGGAAGGCCCTCTTTGTTTAATCGTGGGGACTTTAAGGTAGCTACAGGATACTTCGCTCGGTACTCATGCCGAGTTTGCTTCCCTTGGATGATTCGATCGAGGTTGTCGGAGAGCTTCAGTACTCAGTAGAAGCTCAGGGTGAAGGAGTTTGTCTCTTCTGGCTCGCCGGCGATCAGGGCTCGGAGCTTGGAGATGGCGCTGTAATGCAAGGGTATGCAGAAAGCCTCTTCCTCTCTTGATTGTGTTCGCGGGAAAAATCGTGTCTTTCTTCATTGATTCCATTGCACACTCTTGTAACAGTTTATCGATTACAAAGATCCGATCTTTTTATAAGATCCGGTTACAATGAAAATCAAGACAAAGAAATAAAAATTACAACTTTTCTCTTGTTTACTGAACAAATCACGAGCTCCTGTTTTGTAGTCGCTCTCTTGCGTGGGTTGTTTGCCTGCGCCGGGGGTTTATCCGTTGACCACCGCGAGATCTAGATCCGGTCGGATCTACGCAGTACGACGGGTATTATTTTACCAAGGAAATAATAGCCGGGGGGATTAATTCACCAAGGAAATAATCACCCTAATCTTGGGATCAAAGACCAAGCTTTGATCCGGAGGAAAACTACGTAGATCTGAGATCCGATCCTCTCAAACTCTTGCCTTATTTGGCGTTGACGATCGCCGAGCACCGGATCTGGAAGTACAAGTCTTCAAAGTCTTAAAGCTCTAATCTTTTTAAGTTTTGAGATCTGAATTTGGCAGAGCTTCGACTCCAATTTTTCCAACCTCTCAAAATGAACCACCCCCTCTCCTATTTATAGCCAAGCGTCACTGTGCCCGTGTGCACGTGTGGCCACACCATAGATGGCCGGCCACCTCAAGGTGGCTCGGCTCATGCCGAGCCACCCCAGGGTGGCTCGGCCTTGGCCGAGCCACCTCAGGGTGGCTCGGTTTCGGCCGAGCCCCTCCGGGTGTTTGGGTTCCGTCGTTCGGTTGTTGTATCCACTTCGTTCGTGATTCGGTTATGCGGTTTGATTGGTCTGGAATCGATTCGTTGACTTGATTCCTGATTTGGCAATAAATCCACTTCTGAGTTCGAGTCCGAAACTGATCTTAATTCGATCGCGATTCGTCCGAGTCCTCTCTTGGTTGGATGACTCATTGATTCTTCAACCCGTTGGCTTGATTCCGCACGCGAGTGGATTCATTCCATTGTTTACGTGCGGTTCGTCAACTTCGTATCCTCGTTAATCCACTTCGTCGCGTATCATCCGGCTTCGGTGTTGCGGACTAACGGTCGTGCCTGGATACGTCGCCCGATGGTCGATTTTGTCGAATTGGCGTCGTCGAGCTGTGTTAAAGGACCTATAGGCAGTTTTATACGCCTACAGATACCCCCTCCAAAGTTTTCCAGCCTCGTTCTTTTATGGAAGAGTATAGAATACTTTGGATATGATCGTCCCCACCTTCAGTCGGTATAACGGGGCCCTGGAATGGCTTCTGTTCTCGATTCTTTCAATCCTTCAGGCTATTCGGTGCTTTGTCGAATGCTTGAAAAGGTTCCGGTGCTGCATTTATTGTCTGACCGTCTGTCGGAATTTTGAACTTGAAGTCGATTCTTGATTTCTTGACTTTTAGCTCGAGTTTGCTGCTTCAACACAGAACTAACCATCGGTCGTTGGCGTCGAATCTTCATTACAACGCGTTGTCCGGCGTTTGACACAGTTTATACTCGTACGTCTACTGGAGTATACACAGTTTAAGCTCTTAAGAAATTGGAGCGTGGCGGATACTTGAGTCACGAGACCAATTTATAAAATTGATGCGTCAATGACTCGTATTCATAGAATTTTTGGTAAATTCTCAGCCATCAACGGATTTGATAAGCCTTTACCGACTACCGTTTGAGTCGGGCTAGCATGCGGATTGTCTAAATCCGTTCCGCATGTAACGTTAAGCTAAAAGAGTTAACCCTTTTAGTGCTACGATATTGAATACGTAGACTTCGTCTTTCTCCTGTGAAAAGACTAAACAGCAACGTGTATGAGACGTTGACTTAGGATTTTTGGCAAATCCTCAGCCGTCAACGGATTTGACGTGTTCTTACCGATTACCGTTTGAATCGGGCTTACATACGGATTGTTTTAGTCCGTTCCGCATGTGACGTTGTGCTAAAGGAATGAACTCCCTTAGACTTTGTGCTATGATGTTGAATACATAGACTTTACCATTTGTTACGGGAATAGGTTACCCGACGACGCCTGTTAGGCGTTGACTTTAGGATTTTTGGCTAACCCCCAGCCTTCAACGGATTTGATTAGCCTTTACCGACTACTGTTTGAGTCGGGCTAGCATGCGGATTATCTAAATCCGTTCCGCATGTAACGTTGCGCTAAAGGAATGAACTCCCTTAGACTTTGTGCTACGACTTCGAATACGTAGACTTCGCTATTATTACGGGAATAGGCTACCCGACAACGTGTATTAAACGCTGACTTATCCCTACTTAGGCTTCGGGATAAAATACCCCAGAATCGAGTTCTGGTGTCTCTTTCTACGGAAAAAGACTAAACCGGCGACGCGTGTTAGGCGTCGGCATATCCTTTCTTAGGATTCAGGATGAAATTCCCCATGCGTGTAAGGCATGGATTTTGGTGTTATTAATAACAACCCGCCACAATGTTGAATATGTGGACGAGCGTTCTTTTTAACGGTTAAGAACTAACCGGCAACGCGTGTTAAGCGCAGACTTATCCCTGCTTAGGTTTCGGGATAAAATACCCCAGAATCGAACTCTGGTGTCTTCTTCTGCGGAGAAAGACTAAACCGGCAGCGCGTGTTAGGCGCAGACTTATCCCTGCTTAGGATTTGGGATAAACTTCCTAGAATGAATCCAAGATTGATGAACTCTTG
Source organism: Asparagus kiusianus (assembly GCA_022839385.1). NCBI lineage: Eukaryota > Viridiplantae > Streptophyta > Magnoliopsida > Asparagales > Asparagaceae > Asparagus > Asparagus kiusianus. The sequence goes on from BQKN01065478.1 coordinate 109,337, forward strand.
GAAAAGGTTGGTGTGGGAAAGGAAGAATTTTATATTCTATTTCCCGGTCTTCTTTTAGGGTGAAGGTGAACCCGAATACAAGGAAGGAAGAATTTTATATTCTATTCCCAATTGGAGAGGAGACTCGAGGTAGGATCTTCACCCCCAGAATCCGGAAAGGTAAAACTAAGAGTGGGATCTCCACTCCGAGAATCGAAAAGAATCGGATAACCCTAACTGTCGGAAGGTTTGATTACCGAACTAAAGATGAATTTCTCATTTATCGAGAATGAATTGTGGTTTTGGTCCTAACTGTAGGAAGGTTTGACCAAACGGGAGCTTGAGATGACCCTAACTGTAGGAAGGTTTGATCACTCGATTTGAAAGCGGACCTCTCGTTCATTGGAGGAATCGAGAGGGGATTTTGGTTGTGGTCCTAACTGTAGGAAGGTTTGACCAAGTGGGGGGTTTAAAACGATCCTAACTGTAAGAATGTTTGATCGCTCGATTTGTGGGCCTCTCGTTCATTGAAGGAATCGAGAGGGGATTTTGGTTTTGGTCCTAACTGTAGGAAGGTTTGACCAAGTGGGGGGTGAGAGTGAGAGTACAAATCACTGTAGGAATGTTGATTCGTACAAATCACTCAAAGGGGGTTTCTGATGTTAAGTGATAAAGACTTAACAAAAAGGGGCTTTGACAATTCGTCAATGATTGATAGATCAGAATTCTAAGCATTATATCCGGACTCTAACAATGAAAGTGTTGAGTGCACGAACATAGAGGAAGTTTGAATGGATTAAACTGGAAAGAATTTTGGTGGTCCCGCCGTTAATTAGTTTGATCGGTGGGGAATTCTGTGGTGGAGACTATGAGTTGTCAAACACCAATGAGAGTTTTGTGAGGGAAAATTGATCCAATGAAGTGATCGGATTTCATCTCAGCAAAAGAGTGTTCGGAAATTAGGAGTTTAGTGTTTATCACTTTATTCATCATGACCGGGTTATCCCTAAGAATATTACATTTAACATTCTTCCGGGAACTTCCCGTTACATGAATTATCCACCCCCAGCTTTCTTTGCAAAACTGGATGTATCATTGTATCAGCTGCACGATCGGGTTATCCTTAAGAATACCACGCATGGCACTCTCCAGGAACTTCCCGTGGAAGAAAGGAAATAGTTTAGACTCATACACCTATTGGAGTATCAGGGAGCAGTTTAACCTCTTATACCGGTCGGAGGATTGAGAAGCAGTTTATACTCGTATACTCTTCGGAGTGTCAGGAAGCAGTTTATACTCTTATATCGGTCGGAGTTTTGCCGTTCTCAACTGGTTTACTCTAGTGTTATGACGTCGGCTTCAACCAAGGTCTGGATACTATTCTTTAAAGTAAAGCAGGCCTTGGTGGGGTGAAGGACCCTCCTGTGGTATGCGCAGTACTTCGGATCCGTAGTATTATCAGCTTCCTCCTGATTCATGATCGGTGGAAGTTTAATCTTGTTATTTTTAAGGAGTGATTCGAAGATGGCTGGAACATCTTCGTCCTTGAAGGAGTACTCTTTTTGAGGCCTCTGATCCGAAGTCTTCTGCTGTCTCCGGGACTGCTATTGCGATGTTTGATTAGCATCAACAGCCGCTGCATGTGTCTTGCCCTTACCACGGGAGGCGAAGTTAGAATTCGGAGGCTTAGTTGTTGATTGACCCCTCTCGGCTTTCTTCCTTCGGAGGAAGCGTTCAGCTTGTTTACCGCGCACCTTCAAGTCTTTCCAAGTGTTGGACGGTGCTGTCCCCATTTCTTCCAACACGTCCAATGAAAGGTTGTTGTGGCAAGTCTGGAGAATAAACTCCTCCGTGATCGGGTCCCGACAGTTCATCGCCTTGTTCCGGAACTTTTTGACAAAGGTATCGACCAATTCCCCGTCCTTTTGTTTCTCGTCGAGCAACGTTCCGATGGATATCTCGGTGTCGTCGTCGAAGAAGTTAGCGAGGAATTTTGTCTCCATGTCGTCCCAGCTATTCACGCTTCCTGGCTTGAGGTGGCGATACCAATCGAAGGCGGCTCCACGAAGAGTACCAACGAAGGACCGTACCATCAGAGGCTCATTACCAGAGATAACACCCAAATGCGATTTGAAATAAATCAAATGCTGAGTGGGGGAACCTTTCCCATCGAACGACGTGAAGTTGATTAGACTAAACTTCGCCTGATAGGGGATTGATTCTCACTCTCTTGGGTATGGACAAGGAATGCCCGTCTTCTTCGTCTCTTGAGCAGAAATCAATGTATTGATTTTGCTCTCGAGGTTTTTAATTTTTAGGCTTTCACCTGTGTCTTCATCAGCACGATTCTGAGGTGGAACCGTGGTGTTGTGACTAGCATCCTCATTGCCACCCCCTGCATTAATGGGAGGATCATTGGCATTGCGAGTTTCATTTGCACCTGTGTCCTCATTTTCCAGATTGTTCTGGTTACGACGACTTGGTTCGCCTTGTTGGTTCCTCAATGCCTGGATTTGTTGGTCATGCATCTCTCTCATGGTCTGCATGGCCATCTGCATCTCGAGCCTGAAGCTCTCCTGTTGTTTGGCCATGGCTTCACCGAGCATCTTGGCCACTTGTTCCGCGTTTATCATCAGCGACTCGTGGGGTTCCCCCTCACTGGACACTGTATTATTTGATGCGACCGCAGAGCAGGTATCCGACTCTTCACCTTCTGAAGGTAGTTTTGTCCGAACCCTACCATAAGTTCCTCGTACGATAGCTCCAGACTGCAGACGGGTTAAACGCCGGGATGCTTTCAGAATCGACTCGAGATTATCCCGTGCCGATGTCCTTTTGCTGGTCATGTTAGCGGTGACCCTGAGAAATTATCCATCTTCAACCGCCGTTCTTCTTCGTCGGAAACGCCTAGGCCTTGGTTTTGGCGTTTCGGTATTGAGCCTTTCGAAAACTGAAACTCTTTCAGGGACTGTATTGTTGCATCTGCATTCAGACAATACTGCCCGAATGAGTTTAGAACAGGGGCACTGAGTTTCTGTTTTTCGAGGACTCCTTTTCTTAGTTTTCCTCGTACCCCCAACACAATAGTACAACTCGTCAATTTGATCGGAGTAACCTATCGTGTGTTGGCACGATTTCTCAAGTATAACGTCATCGTCATCGGACGACAACGTTTCCTTCTGAGGGTGAATTGCCTTCTTTGGGCTTTCAAGAGTCACACGTCTCGATACACGCCTTTGTGGGCGTGAATTCTCAACAGGCTCCTGAACTTCAATACGCAGCGTAGTGCGCTTGGTTGCCCTGATTTCCTCGTCATGTTGGGGGTTGCGGCGACCCCCAGCGTGTTGAATCGTTCGGGGCTTTTTCATTGGGCCCAAACGTTCTTGAACTGGAACTTTGCATCGTCCATCGGGAAGTGGGCCGAGGCGCTCCAAAACTGACTTTTTTCTCCTGGATGATTCTGTGTGACCTCCCGGAGTAGCCATGGGAATTGTCGGCGACTTCGTTTGGTTCGCCGAAGGTTGAACCTGCTTTGAAGGCTGCAAAGGTTGCTCTTTGGCCTGAATCGCCACTTCGGACTTGGGCCTCCAGACTTTGCGGGTTGGTGGCGGATTGCTTGCCACTTCCTTCTGCAGCTTCCTACGGGCTTCTTGGACTCGAGCCCGTGCCTGTGCTGACATCGCGCGGCGTTTGCGAATGCGCTCTTCCAATGTCGAACGGTTCCGTTTAACGCGGACCCATTCGTTGGTTGGCGGCTTGGAGGAGCCGCCACTCATCATTTGTTGAGGCTGTTTGCCTCTCTTGTTCTTCAGATCCGCGTTGTGGCGGATCCCGTCAACTGACTCCATGGCCTTTGCGAATTGCTTCGCAAGGCGTTGACGTTGCCTTTGGCGGGCTCTCTTCGAGAGAGTCACCACGACCTCTGTGGCGGTAGGGTTGGCCAGAGCAGATCCGACCTGGTTGGGACTTGGAGGGATCTCACCCGATGCGACTTTGGCATCCAACGGGGCAAGATCTTTGTTGGTATTTTCAACGTCTTCATACCAACGAGTTTTTCTCCAGGAGGAGAACTTTTTGGACTTGCGGGGGGAGGTTGATCCGGACGAGGACGACAAGTACTCCTCGAACTTCTGCTGGTCGAATTCATACTCGACCTCCTCCTCGACCGGGACCGGGATCCGCGGTTGTGACGCAACGATCTCGGCAGCGAGATCGGTGGCTCCCACTGTGGTCGCCAGATTGTTCACGGGAAAACTCGTGTCTTTCTTCATTGATTCCATTGCACACTCTTGTAACAGTTTATCGATTACAAAGATCCAGTCTTTTTATAAGATCCGGTTACAATGAAAATCAAGACAAAGAAATAAAAATTACAACTTTTCTCTTGTTTACCGAACAAATCACGAGCTCCTATTTTGTAGTCGCTCGCTTGCGTGGGTTGTTTGCCTGCGCCGGGGGTTTATCCATTGACCACCGCGAGATCTAGATCCGGTCGGATCTACGCAGTACGACGGGTATTATTTCGCCAAGAAAATAATAGCCGGGGGGATTAATTCACTAAGGAAATAATCGCCCTAATCTCGGGATCAAAGACCAAGCTTTGATCCGGAGGAAAACTACGTAGATCTGAGATCCGATCCTCTCGAACTCTTGCCTTATTTGGCGTTGACGATTGCCGAGCACCGGATCTGGAAATCCAAGTCTTCAAAGTCTTAAAGCTCCAATCTTTTTAAGTTTTGAGATCTGAATTTGGCAGAGCTTTGACTCCAATTTTTCCAACCTCTCAAAATGAACCACCCCCTCTCCTATTTATAGCCAAGCGTCACTGTGCCCGTGTGCACGTGTGGCCACACCATAGATGGCCGGCCACCTCAGGGTGGCTCGGCTTGGGCCGAGCCACCTTGAGGTGGCTCGTTTCGGGCGAGCCCCTCCGGGTGTTTGGGTTCCGTCGTTCGGTTGTTGTATCCGCTTCGTCCGTGATTCGGTTATGCGGTTTGATTAGTCTGGAATCGATTCGTTGACTTGATTCCTGATTTGGCAATAAATCCACTTTTGAGTTCGAGTCCGAAACTGATCTTGATTCGATCGCGATTCGTCCGAGTCCGCTCTTGGTTGGATGACTCGTTGATTCTTCAACCTGTTAGCTTGATTCCGCACGCGAGTGGATTCATTCCATTGTTTACGTGTGGTTCGTCAACTTCGTATCCTCGTTAACCCACTTCGTCGCGTATCATCCGGCTTCGGTGTTGCGGACTAACGGTCGTGCCTGGATACGTCGCTCGATGGTAGATTTTGTCGAATTGGCGTCGTCGAGCTATGTCAAGGGACCTATAGGCAGTTTTATACGCCTACAGGTTGATCAATCGATCGCTCCCCTCCTAAGCTGCTGAAAGAAGCCTTTTAATGGGAGAGAGACAGTTTGGCTGTTCCTGGAATTATAGGATGTGACCATACATTGTTCAGAGACATTCTGCTGTTCCTCTGTGCTGCCAGTGGTCATTCGAGGAGACGCATGTTGCGTCACGTTGCGTAGGAGTGGGAAATCCCCTCCTCGTATCCGTGACAGCGGCTGCCAGATACTTGAGTGGATCTGACCAGCTCATCGAGCGCCGACGGCTCTTGCTCCCGGTTTGGACGAGTGAGGTAAGCAGCATTTATGAGGGTGCAGGCTGCTCTGGCAGCTGTCTGCTTACCCGCGCTGTGAGCCACCGAGTGGCCATCTGACGGTCCTGGGGTCCTGTGCCTTCTCTCCTCTCCCTATGTCTTGATAGAGGCGGGAGAATGGACGTCTCGTGCCTGAGTGGGCTCCAGATAGCTTGCTGCGCGCCGTCGGCTCTCCATTCTGATGGGTGAGATGACCCGCATTTATGAGTATGTAGGCCGGTCCGGTGCCTGTCTTGTTCGCTTGAATTGCGGGCGGCCGTCTGACGAATCTGGAGCACTGTGCTCCCTCCCCTCGCATCGCGGGAAGTAGGGAAGGCTTGTCCCTGGAAACCCGGCTTTCGACTCACGTAGGTAGATGTGGCCCTTTGTGGGCGGGTTTAGTATATGAGGGCGGATTTGAACCCCTACGAGCGGATTTGGCTCATGAGGGCAGATTCGAACCCCTGCGAGCGGATTTGGCTCATGTGGGCGGATTTGAACCCCTACGAGCGAATTCGGCTCATGAGGGTGGATCCATTCTACTAGTGGGTCCATGTGACTTGGCGCGTGAGGGCCAGGTGTGCTGTCGAGCCCGTTTCATGGCTACACTCCATTCTTCGTCTCAGTGGATGGTCTTGACTTATGGGCGAATTTGTTCGCTAGTCTGCCGCGGTAATTTTTACCGTCTACAAGACCCCCTTCAAAGTTTTCAGACCAAAATCGGCTTACGTGTGGTCTGGAATACTTTGAATAAAGAAATTTTGGGCGGATCAAGTGCCTTAGGATTTTTAGCAAATCCTCAGCTATCAACGGATTTGATCTGCCTTTACCGATTACCGTTTGAATCGGGCTAGCCATACTATTCCCCTCAGTATGATGAGTTGTCGAGTGGTTTCTCTTAGGCTTAATGCTAAGATTTCTACTCTGACCCCAAGCCGCCTGGGGCGTGGGTATAAACAAAGTCACTTTGTTGATTTCGAAATTTTGGGCAAATCGCCTGTTTCCCAAGGGTGGGTGAGTCATGTAGGCGAAGTTGGGCTTTGATGGCGAAATTTTTGATTGTCTTGTGGATTTCATTCAAGTTTTCGCCGTCAAGACCTTTCCCTCGGGCGAAAGTAGGCCTAATGTGAGCAAACCACGTGTCCACCGGCGGGGCTTCGTGCCTTTCCAGCTAAGGCGGCGCGGCTTTATCGTGATTCGACAGTTCGACGTCCACTCAGTGTGCCTCATTCTGATCGTGGTTGTGGTTTTCGAATCTAACCGTCGGATGCAACCGCCAATCTCGGTTCTTTCAATGTACCGAGGGTGATCTGGGCCGTCGAATTTGATCGTGGCCACGTCTCTTGTCCTTTAGGGTTTTCGCCTTTCGAGGGCAATCGAGACCACGTGGACAACTCCGCCCTTTTAAACCAGCCGTTTTCCTCCTTTGGGAGTTGCCGTGCTCTTGAATCTTAAAAAAAAGACTTCCAAGGAAAGAATTCCCGCTTCATCCTTCAATGGCCCTAAGATCTAAGAGGTGCAAAGTGAGGGGTGCAGGCCCCGGAAGCTATTCCGACCGTCTCTCCGCCGGCATGCCTGCCAGTGCTCCGGAGCCGCGCTCAGGTAAGTCGATGGGTTCGCTGAACGACCCCATGTAGGTTCTAGGCGTCGGATTGAGGGTCGCTCATTATCCCGAAATCCCGCCGTCCTTTGATAGCTTCCCCAATTTGGGGCAAAGTTAGCTTTATTTGCCTTTAGAGGGTGATTTCTGTCTCCGCGGGCGAACTCAACCTTTAGCGGGAAGGAGGTGAACTAGCTTTTCGATAGGCGAGTTCGGCCCTTTCCTGGTAGAGAGGAGTGTTGTCTGTGCGGATAGACCTTGTTCGAAGTGGGTTTCCCCTCTCGACAGGCGATTTCGCCCGTCCCTGTTTGATGGGCGACTTTGCCCTTACAGCGGATTTTGTCTTGATTGATTTTTTCTTTCTTGCAGCGACTTTTTTCGATGAGGCTTTTCCGGAGGGTGTGGCCGTTGGCCACGCCGGTGGTACGAACTATACGGCACCTCCTCGATTTCCCTCTTTGGCTCCAGTACCCGCGTTCACCGCCGATAAGCCAAATGGCCTGATAAAGAGGGTCACGGACGGTCATCACTTGACACTACGCGAGTTGACGACCGACGCGGCGCTGACAGATGATGCCAGGGCGGAGCTGCCAAAACCTCAGTTCTTATTCGGCGATGCAATGACTGATCCTTCTGTTCTGCTGCTCAAAGAGGGCAGGTGGTTCCGCACGGTAGAGGGGACTCGTTACTACCTTCCCAGCATGTCGAGAGGGTTTTCGATTGTCGAGCTACGGTCCCTCACGGTTCCCTGGGTGATGAACTGGGATTTGACCCTAACTCAGGACGGGGTCACTTGTGGCGTCTTTACGGGCTCTACGGCTGGGTATGGAGTGGAGAGTTCATGCAAGCGCGTGACGGGTCTGCGCCCTGGCTTACTGTCCGCTGAACCGCCTGCGGGGGAGTCAACAGTGGTGGCGGAGACCTTCCGTCACCGCTTCTTCCGAGCCGGTGGGAGCTTTCCCCCGAAGGACTTCAGAGCCTCGGGGTGGGTCTATTCTGCACCCGGTAGCAACACTTGGTGGTCCAAGATCACCGACTATGTTCTGGCCGAGAATACTGACCTCAAGAATACTGAGCTGTATGTAGCCATCGAAGCCACTCGACATGGTTTGCGGATCAATGCTTCTCAGTTTCACAGCATCCTGGAATTGTATTGTGCGGAAAGCGGCACATTTTTCACCCCAAACGATGAGCTTGGCATCACCCCTCACGAGATGTACGACGTGTCGGGGCTGCCTCTGGGAGACTTTCCTTACGAGGAGTACGTCCCCGATCAAGATGAGATCGATCAACTATCAAACCATTCGCCTTTGGTGGTTAAAACTCTGTAGGAGTTACTCTGCCACTATCACATCTGCCTCAGTACCTTAGGGGCAGCGGATCATAAAGGGAAGAAGAAGAGGACTCGGGGGATCAGCCATAAGAATTGGGCTGATTATCTGTTCCCAGGGAATGATGTCAAGGGGAAGCCTGCTCTCCCGTTAGGCGAATGCGACCAGTCCAAAGTGGAGGCGAGGACAGCTGAAGAGGGAAGCACCATGACTCTCGACCGTGACGAGGGCGGGTTTAAGTCTGGTACGGTCCTCCACTCATTTCATCATCAGGCGAAGTCCCCCATCTCCGGGAAGGCTCTGTTCGTGGGGTACCTCATGTTATGGTTGAAGAGGTGCGTAATCCCCACTCACTCTTTTGAGGCTCTTCCTACGGAGGTTGTGTATCCGGCGGTTTGCTTAGCTCACGGAAAGTCTTACTCCCTAGTATCGGCGATGATAGCGTGCATCCATCGGGGGCTCCGCACTCTGACGGCCCAATTCTGCCGTGTGTCGATCCTCGACGAGGGGGAAGGAGAGGTTATCAGAACCCCTAATCCTAGGGTGGGGTTGCCATACACTTACCTGATGGCGTGGTTCGTATACCACTGTGAATGTCTGATGAGCGCCCCGGCGACGCTCCAAGGTGACAAGTTCGTCCCCTTCGTCCAGCGCTTGGAGAGGTGCTCCTGGAAGTGTGAGGACATCCCTGATACACGAAAGACGCTCTCCCACTTCGGGCATTATAATTTTTGCCGCTCCTTCCCTTATTTCAGCGGGGTAGGATATGGAGAATCTCTCAGGGATGCGCCGACGGTGGATCATTACACAGTTCTCCCTCGCGGCGCCTTTCGCTGGTTGGTGAACATCCGGCCGGGGTATCACATTTTACGAACGGGTTCTACGTGCTATCTCGAGCCGTATATCCCTTGCAGGTTCGCCCGCCAGTTTGGGTATGACTAATTGTATGTGGGCAACGCCAATCCCCATCTGCACTTTGAAGGAGGGATGGTGGACGGAGCTTGGGGATGGTTCTGGACTCACGCTGGCGGTACCAATGTCCGCTTTGAGTTACCCGCGAACGATCGTGATTTGCACCCCACGCTCTCGTATTGCCGGTGGTATCGGGGTGCCAGCGCCAATCCTGCTGACTTCTGGTTTCAGAGCTCGTGTCTGGCGGAGCACGGGCATCGTCCAAGGGGAGCTACCCGTCCTTCGAGGCGGAGGGGCCATGCAGCTGCTAAGGAGCGGCTCATGGAGGATCCTACAGAAGACCCTGAGGGTGAAGACGCGGGTACAGATGAATCCGAGGCGCCCGAGACGCGGGCTCCTCTTCCCAGTCTTCCATTAGATCCTCATGGCGAGCGGAGGGAGCCTGTTGAGTTAACCCAGGCGAGTAAGCACCTGGAGCAGGCCCGGAGCGCGATCGCTGGGCGCATGGGGATGCCTCTCCTATCTCTGAGCAATTCGCTGCTTTCTAAGCGGCAACGGGAGGCGGCTGAAAGTTCTGGAGTAGAAGTGGCCAAGAAGGCCCGTAGCGAGGGGACGGCAGAGGTTACTCCCCCTATCGTGTCGGAGGCGGTTCCGAGAGACACCCCTCCGAGGCCTGATGTGAGACCGCCGGCGGGGGCTTTGACGACCCCTTCGTTGGCACCCGGAGGTAACTTTCTAGTGTGATAGTTTAGTGCACGAAGTCGGGCGTACACCCTCTGATCGTTGATTTTGGATCTGTACAGGTACAGTCGAGCGAGTGATCCCCATCCCTTCTGACGAGGAGGAAGAGAGTGGAGACAGAGGAGAACTCGGGGGTTCAGGTAAGCGTAGGCTTTAGCGTTTGTTAGCCTTTCCATGCTAGGGTTTTTTTTTTGTTAACGTTCCCTTTACATTCGTAGCCAAACTCCCTCACGTAGCTGCTGGCAAGGAGGATCCTCCCACTTGGGCGGGTCACTCAGACGGATCAGAGGCAGATGATGACGACGCCTCGATCCATGAGGCGCTATCGAGCGAAGAGGAAATGTCGGTTCATGCGAGCCAACGAGAGGGGACCTTCGCCCTCGAGGGGGCACCAATTGGGGGTGAATCCCCAGCACGAGAGCCTCCCGTTCAAAGGGGGACAACTGCTGGACTGGTGGTCGCTTCCTTGCCTGTGGTGACTACCGAAGCTGTGACCGCCACGCTGATGGCGTCGGCGGTTATACCGGCCTTGGCGGCTCCCATCACTGTTACTGCGGTCATGACCACAAGCACTTCGATCGCAACTTCACTTTTGGCAGAGGAGGCTACTCTCTCTCCCTTGGAACGCTCGCGAAGGAGGCAAGTAGCGCGCACCCTGATTAGTTTCCAAGACACTTTGGCTGACTACATCAAGCTAGCCTTGGAGGAGAGTTGTCCTTTCGAGGAGTTCAAGGAAGATCTCGAACGTGATGCTTACTTCTTAGTCAAGAGGCTTGGCGCTGCCGCTGCGATGCCCTACTTTCGGCGTCTGAAAGAGGTGGAGGAGGCTGTCCAACAGTTGTTCGCCCTCCGTGCAGGAAGCTCCACCCTTGTTGATCTCGCCTCCCGCGAAGTTCGAGCAGCCATGGCAGATCGCAATCGCCGTATAAATGAAACTTTGTCACTGGAGATAAAGTTGTCAGCAGAGTTGGAACAGGCTAAGGCCGAGGATGCACGAGTGGCTCATGAGCAAAAGACGGCCGATAATCGCCTCTGCCGACTCTCCTTGGAGGTAGAGAGGCTAAAGCGGGTTATAGCTGATGCACAGACTTCCTTGGCCATTCAAGAGAAGGCTCGTGATCAGGTGACAAAGGAGCTGGAGGGTATTAAGTCTCGTCGGCGATTGGTCGCCGATTCTGTTGAGGAGAAAAATCGGGCCCTTAAAGAGGCCAAAGACACCGTCCAAGACTTGATCTCACGTACGGAGAAAGATCTTCGTAGGGAGATCTTGAGAAGGCTCGAGCTTCGCCACGCCGCGGAGATTCATGAGGCGGAATTGCGATTGAAAGCCTTGTAATTCGCCTTTAATTTTCCGTTGTAATAGGACTTCCTTTTCATGAATGAAATTATCCTTTTGTTTCTGGCGATTATTGCTTGTGTGCATACTATATATAACATAGATATTTTTGTGCACTAGTTGGCGTTTAGCCGCGGGACACTTTCCTCAACAGATTTTAGCAACAGACTCGTTTCGCCTGCAGGTGAATCTTGCCTGAGGGTGAATTCATAGTTGTCATACTAACAGCGATTTCGGTTACGGGTGGGCTCCGCTTTTAGCGGGTCGTGTGTTCACCCACGTGCACGTTGGTTACGGAGACGTGGGTGCGCCGCCTCGCATTAATTGTGGCGCGATGGGTCTCTTCGTCCTTCACTCCTGATCCGGGCCGTTGGTTAGAGATCGTGCCCAGGAACTGCTGAATCTCTGCCGCTCACATAGGATACGGAATATTCGGCCTTCCCTTCAACTGTTTGGGCCTGAAGGGTCCAATCGAGCCGCGTATAACTGCCTAGGGTCGGGGTATTTTAGTACCCTTCTCCTCGTCAAAAAAGACCGAAGTTTCCTCGTCGTCTTTTTCAGAGAAGATCCAAGTTTCTATTGCATCTCCCAGATGGCACCGAAGGTGAAGAGGGTCACCTCCAAGAAGAGGAAGGAGGCATCTTCTTCGAGCGCTGTAGGAGCAGCTGCTGCCGAAGGTATGTCTTTAACTTAACCCCCACTCAGGCATGGATAGGTATTTCTCGCCTAACTCCCCCTTTCATGCCATCGCTGTGCTTCACAGCCCATGACGGCGCGCCACTTCCCGAGGAGCATGAGGCTGAGCCTATTCTGATATCTGATGATGAACCCGAGAGTCCGACGGCTTCTCCTGCCCATGGCCCCGCTCCGCAGCCAGGAACGGAACCTTACCTCGAGGTTCCACCTATTGCGATGCTCACCCCAGGTCAAGAGCCCGCTCCTCCCGGTTCCTTGCCCCTGCAGGCCCGTGTCGAAGAGTTCGAGAATGCGGTGAGGCAAGTGATTTCCCTTGTCGATCTCGGCATGGGTGGTTTTGACGGTTTCCGGCAATCTCTCCTGGACCGCGTGGTCGACTTTCGACGGTCGGGCGAGAACCGGCTCGCCACTCGTTGTATGCAGGCACTCCGTCTTTTGGAGTCGTGTATGATAATGCTAGAGGCATTGCTACGGGAAGGCCCGAACGTGGAATCTTGCTTGGCTTACATCAGGCGTCTGGAAGCTCAGGAACAGGAGGTTCGTTCCAAAGAAATCGCTGACTTGGCATCCATCGCCGATTTCTGGGTGAGTCAACAATACCTGTTGGAGGAGGAAATCGTCGACCTCAATCGTACGATAGCTCGCCTGAGAGCCGAACTGGGACAGGCGGAGGCGAAGTTGAAAGGGCTTCAATCTGATGTCGTCAAGGTCAGCAAGAACGCTGAGGCGGAAACTGAACGCCTCCTGGCCTTGCGTGAAAAAGACGCTGCCGCCAGGTCGAGCTCTAAGGAACGAATCAGGAGAGCGGCCGAGGACAAGGCTCGGGAGGACCACGCGAGGAGGGTGGCAATGGCCAAGGAAGATATTTCTTCTTTTAGTTTGCCTGATTGAGATTTCAACTTTGTACCTGTGTTTAAGACATTTTGCTTGTTTGTCTTGCTTTTGAAACTATGCCATGACTTGTGAAGTCATAACTTTGTTCCAATGTATTGTCTTAAGGAAAAACTGGTGTATGTTTTGTTTTTCGAACGTAATATTATGATTTAGCTATAAAATCATAACTTTGTTCAAATGTACTGTCTAGAAGCATCTGATGAAGTTCGTGTTTTTCCTTATCACGTTTCTTTTGGATATATCACCCTTCGATGTTTCTTTGGCATACCAACAGCGCTTTCAGGCGACACGCCTTGGTGAAGATTCGACTCAGGTATGGGCCGGTTCAAATGATGGTGAATTCGCTGGGAGAACCCTACCAAACTGACGGCGAGTTCGCTTGAAGATTAAACTCGACTGTTGGCGAACTCGAGCTGTAGGCGAAACCTTTGTGTTGGCGAACTCGTGTTGAGGATAACCCTGGTCGCTAGCGAGTTTAGACTACAGGCGAAACTTCACGCGGTCAGATCCAAATGAAGGCGAGTTCGTACTGCAATCAGAACTCAAGCGGCGACGAATCTGTCCTGTAGTTGAAGGCTAAAATGGTGCGGGCGAAAACTTGTGCCACGCGTCTCTTAGCGGGCCCAACTGCTTGCCAGCTAAGGCTTTAAAGACGTGTCAATGCTTATTAATGGCGAAGTGATAGAACGCCTCACCTCTTGGGCTTCATCCGATCGGTCGGTTCGGGCCCCGAGAGGAACGACCTTTAATGGCGTGGAGCTCAAAGCGCCACAGGGCATCTGGATCGCTCGATCGTTTGAGGGGACAGATTGTGACCGTTGAATTTTTAGATATATCCCCCGTACTCGCCATCTTTTCAGTCACGTTCCTTCCTCTTCGAGAAAAGCCTGCTAGGCGAAAGACCGCTGTCGTAACTTCCTCCGCTCATGGCCTCCAACTCTGACCACAGCGCCTCCGAGGAGGTTGGCTCTTCCGCCACCGTTGTCAACGTCGACGCTCCACCTGCTTCCCCGGTGAGCTCAGTCCAGGGGTCCTCCGCTCCGGATCCCGTGGCTCACCCCGCATTCGTGCCCTTCCAGAGGCTGGAGGATTTGGTGCGGGAGATCGCCATATCGGTCGGCGTGGGCGACGGGCGGTACTTCGATGCGCTTCCCCTCATGGAAGCGGGCTTAAGGGAGATTCGTCGAGCGGGTGATATCTCGCTCGCACGTCGATGCTAGCAGGAGCTCCAGCGGGTAGAGGGGTGGATGTACCGCCTCGAGGAGCTGGCCTACAATGATCCCTCCGACGTGCCACCGCTCCTCTCCCTGCGCCTCCTGCTCGAGCACGAAGAGCGGGCGAAGCAGATTCGGGCGAAAGAGGCCGAGCTCAGACGTCTGCGGAAGCGACATCAAGCGGTTCTGGGCCGGATGGACGCTTACCTGGACAGGGCTTTCTTTGAGGATGCTAGCTCTCTTCGTGGCGAGGCAAGGCTTCGGGAGCGCGAGCATGAGGCAAGGAGGCTCGGCGAGGCCGCCGAAGCGGTGGAGAGGGCGCTCCAACTTCTTCGCCAGGAGGAAAAAGACAGCAAGGCAGCGTTAGTCAGGCGGCAGCAGAAGCAGAAGGAAAAGACGAGGATCCAGCGTGAGGCGGATCGCGCGAAAGTCAAGGACAAGATTGGCTCTTTTAGCCTGCTGAAATTTTTGTAATGCTCGCGCTGCTTAAGGTCCTTCTTCTTTTTTTTTTATGTAACTCGGTTGATGCTGGTTGCATCATAACCTAAAACATTATGTGTGTAATTTTAGCCCGTAGTGGCCCTGTGTTTTGGTTATTCTCCGTTTTGCATGCGCCATTTCATCCCTTTTCTGATGTGGATACGTGCTTGGCTTCCTTTGTTTTCCAATCGAGCCCGCCTGTGCCACTTAACATTAGGGTGAGGATGCTCGTGCCTTGGACTTGGCCATTTGGCACCCCTTTTTTTTTGACTGTTTGTGGCGTGAGGTCAGGTCAGACCTGTCTTTCACGTTGCAGCTCTAGTAGGACTAAGAGGGCAACACCTAGCCCTAAATCAGGAGTGGTTGCTCGTGTGCGTGCGACCACCTGATGTCTCCAATACTTGACTTGTCACTTGGTGGGTTGTCGTTTGGAGGCATTGCCTGGTGTGGCGCCTGTCGAGCTGCCCTTGATGGCTGTCATCGCCCGCGAAGGTGACGATGCCGGTGATAATCGAGTCGTTCAGGGATGTAGGAATATGACAATCGATCATTGTAGGAGCCTTCGCATGGTGGGCTGCTACCCATCAGTTACCCTAAGGGAATATTAGGATAGCTGGAATAGGTCAAATAGTTCAGGGACGTAGGAGTGTGACTATCGACCGAAGCAATAACACGTCGCGTGGTAGGTTATCACTTAGGCTATGCTATTCGTAGGAATAGCGGCGCCAGTCATCGGAGGTAATCATTACCTGATGAAGCTTTGTTGCGATCGGAGCAACTATGGGGTCTTACCATCTCGTTGAGGGAGACTGATAAGTCGGTTCGATAACCGAGTTGTTTGTCGTGATATGAGCGACTTTGGTGAATTCGCCGTCCTATTGGGGAGGGTTGGCGAATTGACTTTCGATCCTGCCGTGATATGAGCGACTAGAGTGGATCCGCCATCTTATTAGGGAAGAATTAGGGAAGAATGGCGAATTGAATTGAGTCTATCGCGATATGAGCGACTTTGGTGAATCCGCCATCTTATTGGGGAAGAATGGCGAATTGAATTAAGTCTGTCGCGATATGAGCGACTTTAGTGAATCCGCCATTTTATTGGAGAAGATTGGCGAACTGAACTCTGAGTGGGGTCTATCGCCAGAGTGGGTAAAGTAGGGATAGTTTAGCCTCGTATACCAGTTGGAGGGCCTGAGGACCAGTTTAGACTCATGCACTCGTGGGAGTTGGTGAAGAAGGACTAAGGGTAGTACTTCTTCAGATACTTGCTGTTGATGGGCATCATGATCTTATCGCCATTAGGCTTGACAAGGCGATAGGCACCGTTCGAGTAGACTGTCTCTATTACGAACGGTCCTTCCCATTTGGGCTGAAATTTGCCCTTCTTCTTGGAGGTGAGAATCATTGGTCGGCGAACGGCCAGCACTATCTCTCCTTCCTTGAAGGCTCGGCGCCTGACTTTCTTGTCGAAAGCCTTAGCCATCCGGGCTTGGTAGAACTCGATGTGCTGTTGAGCTTCTAAACGTTTGTCGTCCAGTGCTTCAAGCTCGGCGAGTCGTTGTCGATGGTTGTCTTCCACCGTCATTCCCATTGCCAAGGCGACGCGGAGGGACGGGATCTGAATTTCTAATGGCAATACGGCCTCACAGCCGTATACCAATGAGTAAGGCATGTGGCCAGTCGGTGTGCGAACCGTTGTGCGATACGCCCACAAGCTTTCGCCAAGTTTTTCGTTCCAGTCGCGTTTGCTGGTAGAGGTTAACTTGGTCAAGATTTTGATGATTGTTTTGTTGAAGGCCTCGGCCAAGCCATTTGCCGATGGGTTATAGGCCGTGGAGGAGAGGTTCTGTATTCGGAACTTGTCGTAGAACCTGGTGAATGCATGGCTGACAAATTGCGTACCATTGTCATGAATGATACGTCGGGGTACGCCGTATCGGTAGATGACATGGTGTTTGATGAACCTAATCACGTCGTTAGTCTTGACTTCTCTCAAGGGGATGGCTTCGGCCCATTTAGAGAAGTAGTCAGTGATCACGAGAATGAAGCGATGACCTCTTACCGATGGAGGGGATATTGGTCCGACTATGTCCATCCCCCATGCCTCGAAAGGCCACGAAGCCTTGGTCAGGTGCAGGTCTTCAGGCGACTGATGCATGTAGTTGGCGTGAATCTGGCACTCATGGTAACGCTTCGTGTAGATGACCACGTCGTGGACCATCCCAGGCCAGAAGTAGCCTATCCTTCACAGGCGATCCCAAAGTTTGGGTCCGGGCTGGTGGGCCCCGCAAATGCCGCCGTGGGCCTCACGCAGAGCCTCTTGTGCCTCCGCTTTTGAAAGGCATCGGAGCAACAAGCCGTCGTATGACTTTTGATACAACGTCTTGGTGGTTGAATCATAGTAGAATCTCGTAGCACGTCTCCGAACAGACTCCCGCTCCTTTGCATCTTCAGGCAATACGCCGTATAGGACGTAATCAATGATCGGGAGGCGCCAATCCTCAGCACTAGGTTGATCTGGGGCTTGGTGGGTGGCGTTTGCTTCTGGAGCATCTTTCGATCGAAAGAGCCTCCTGCTCGCCATTGTGACCCATTGGGTTGTCCCTAACGGTTGAGCTAGGTTGGCTGCCAAAGAGGCGAGCGCGTCCGCATGTGTGTTCTTGGAACGCAATACGTGTTCAATGCAGAAACTCTCGAACGATTCCACTAGCTCGATAGCCGCTTTGTGGAGGGGGATTAAATCATCGTTCCTAACTTCGTACTCGCCGGTCATCTGTTTGACGATGAGTTGGGAGTCGCCGTAGGCCTCTAGATGCCGTATCCCTAGCTCTTTCGCTAACTCGAGTCCGATGAGTAATACATTGTACTCAGCCACGTTGTTGGTGCACGGCTCTGTCAGAGAGAAGGCTCGGGGCAGCACGTGGTTATGCGGAGAAGTGAGGACTACCCCCACTCCCGCAACAATAGAGCCATCCGCAGCCACGCGAGACGCGCCATCGAAGAACATCTGCCACAGCTCCGGTAACGAAGTTACGTTAGCTTCGGGCGGTTCATCTGGCAAATCTTCAAATAAGTCGGTCTTTGACCCCAGTGGGTGACTGGCCATGAGATCGCAGATGGCCTGTCCCTTGATGGATTTTTGGGGCATGAAGTGGATATCATACTGAGAGAGGAGAAGAGCCCACCTAGCCAGGCGCCAGTTCAACACGGCGGGTTGTGTCATGAAGACCCGAATAGGGTTTATCCGGGAAATGACATGGATTGTCTGGCCGACCAGGTAGTGTCGCATCTTTTGGATGGCGAATACCAGTACCAAACATTCTTTTTCGACCATCGGGTACCATTGTTCAGCCCCTTGTAGGGTCCTACTTAGGTAGTAGATGCCCTGCTCATGGCCCGCATCATCATTTTGTGCCAAGAGAGCACCCAGAGAATGCTCCATGGCCCGGATATAGATGAGGAATGGTCTCCCTGAAATTAGCGCAGCGAGGACTGGCGGATTCGAAAGGTAAGCCTTGATGTCCTCAAAGGCCTTTTGGCAAGACTCGTCCCATACGAAGGAAGTGCCTCTCTTCATAAGCTTGGAGAATGGCTGGCACTTGCCCGAAAGGTTTAAGATGAACCTTCGGACGTAAGCCAATCGTCCTTGAAGGCCTCTCAATTCTTTAAGATTTCGGGGCGGCTGAAGCTCTTGAATGGCTCGCACCTTGTCTGGATCGATCCGGATCCCTTTCGTCGTGACGACGAAGCCTAGGAATTTACCACTAGACATCCCTAGAAATGACTTCGTGGGGTTCATCTTGAGCTGGTGAGTCCTCATGAGTTCGAACATCGTCCTTAAGTCTAGGAGGTGGTCACCTTTGTGGCGACTCTTCACGACCAGGTCGTCTACATAGCATTCCACCGTCTTTCGCAGGTGCTCTCGAAAGATCGTGCTCATGGCGCGTTGATAGGTTGCGCCGGCATTCTTGAGTCCAAAGGGCATGACCGTGTAGCAGTACACCCCCATGGGAGTGCGGAACGAAGTGTGTTTCTCATCTTCAGGGTGCATTTTGATCTGATTATACCCAGAGAAACCATCCATGAAAGACATCCTCTCAAATCCGCACGTGTTATAGATGATGACATCTGTGATGGGCAAAGGAAATTCGTCCTTTGGGCACGCGGCGTTGAGGTCTCTGAAGTCGATGCAGATACGGATTTTACCGTTTTTCTTCAGGACCGGAACAATATTGGCCACCCAGTTGAAAGAACCCTAATGCCACTAGGAAGGAACCCTAGAGGGGGATGAATAGGGTTTATGCTAATCTAATCCGATTTATGCCAATTTAAATTTATTGACAAATATCCTAGCAAGAATGATATATGACAAGATATATATGCAAGGATATACAACTAATACAAGGGTGAAACAAACAACATAAGATAGTGGGAATATAAACAATGTGTGATTGACAAAGGCAATATGAATAATAAGCACGAATATAAAAGTGCGCCAATGCAATCACAAACAAAACGATATGTTCACGAGGTTCGGTCCGCCTGACCTACGTCCCCGCTCCTCACCTCGAGGAGATCTCCACTATCACACCCGGTTTGTAAGCCGGAACTTCTCTACACACTCGGTTTTCTAGCTAACCGAAAACTCTACAACACTCACAATGTAACTACACTAACCACAACCTCAAGTGTCGGTCTCTAGCCCGTGTCTCCCTCAAGTGTTCGAAATTATCACCTCTCTCTAGGCTACCGACACCACTACTCTTGGGACAACCCCGTCTCTCACCACACACTCCTATTGGTGTACTAGTGTAATACAAGTGATCTCACAATGAAAGCTCACAACAAAGGATTTGTTCTCTAATACAAGGCGAGAACTCAATTAAGCACACTCTCAATGTCACAAACCCACAACCCCAAATTATACTAAGTATGAAAATACAATAAGCTCAATAGGTTGTGTGTGAACAAAGAGATAAATAAAATCAACTAAACTCAATATAAACACTAGCTTAATAAAATGATAATTACACAATAAAATGTAAAGCTAGATTGAGTTTAGAAAACTTCTCCAATAAATGACAAGAGTGAGAGAGAGATGATTTGAAGCCCAAACACCAAAGATTATCTCCTCAAGCCCTTGTGAAATTATCTTCACAAACCAAACTCTTAAACACACTTAGAAACCTTAAACAAACTTGTAAAAACTTCTTTAAAACTTTTCTCTTAGTTAGTGGGAGAGTTGAATGCAATGGGGTATTTATAACAACCCAAAACATCAGCCAAAAACACCCCAAAACAAAAACTAGCCGTTTATAGCCGTTTATAGCCGTTATAGGGTGAAAAGACCAAAGTACCCCAAAATCCAGCATTCTGGAAACTTGCGTATCTGGCTTTGTAAAATTAATTAAAAATAGTAAAACAGATCCAAAAATTATGAAATTTTGTGGGAAGGTTCTAGACATGTATAATGACATGTTAGAGAAAGAATTTATGAAAAATCATTTCCCAGTTGAGAGAAATAAATGTTTGAACATAGACATACAGTTTCCAAAATCTGTTGACATACACGATTTTGTAAAATCAATTGGGCACAGTAAAACAACTCCAAAAATCGTGAAATTTTTAGGAAAGCTTCTAAACATGTATATGAACATTTTCGAAAAAGAATTTCTTAAATACGATTTCCCGTTTGAGAGAAATAATTTATTTTGTAAACTGGTCGAAAATACATAACTGTGCAACACTTCATAAGTCGACTTGTATTCGACTTATCATAAGTCGACTTGCATTCGACTTATCATAAGTCGACTTGTGTTCATGAATAAGTCGACTCAGCAGAAAAGAAATGCACTTTCCAGAGGAGTTCATAAGTCGACTTGTCAGGGTTTATAAGTCGACTTATAAACGTGCACAGGCACTGTTCATGTTGAAAAACTGATTTTAAAAGTGCCTTTAAAAATAACAAATAAATTCTAAAAATTATGAAACTTTGGAAAATGTTTATAAACATGATAATAAACATGTTACAAAAAGAATTTTTAAAATTGCATTCCCCAATAGTGAAAACTCATCATTTTTCAAATATGTTCAAAAACATAAAAAGGAAACATACATGTTTTTGACATTTGATTTAAACAAACTTTTGAAACTCTACAAAATGATTTTATGAACTTTATAAACTATGTATAAACTGATATAAACTAATAAAACAATGTTTTCACAAAAACACCTATATTTTGATAAAATCAACAAATACGTGTGTGTGAATAATATGAGCTTAAAGTATTAACACACAAGTATAAAATCTAAACTAAATATACCCAAGCTTGTGATCTTCAACGAAGCTCTATCTTGGTATACATGGATGAAGCTTGACTTAGATCTTTAACATGAATTGCAAGGCTTCACCGACATTCCGCCAACCTCCATTGGATATGATCGTGAATGCGCAATTCCATCCATCCTCCAACACATTGTTTGTCTAGAATACCTAATAAGAAACATAAACACTAGACAAACAATATTAGGAATTGTTTGTAATCATCAAAACAAGATTAGAAGATGTAGGCTCATAACACGAGACCTAACACCAGTCGGGATGCTTTTCCTCTCTGATGAAGCCGGATTCGATGAGCTTCTTCACTTCAGCCTCAATCGCCTCCATAATCTGAGGGCGAAAGCGCCTCTGCTGTTGTTTGACTGGTTTGGCGTCTGAGCTGATGTTGAGGCGATGCGTGGCGATCCGTGGATCCAAGCCAGGCATGTCCTCATAATTCCACGCGAAGACGTTAATGTATTCCCGTATGAGGGCGATGAGATCCTCTTTTTCTTGAGGAGGTAGGCTATTGCTGATAAATATGGGTTTGGGATTCGCCTCAGTGCCCATGTTCACCTGGGAGACTTCGTCTTCGGTCGGTGGTTCCCGTTGCTCGAAGCGACTACTCCACTGGGCATTAACATGACGATCCCATGTCTCATCATAAAGGGGAAGTTGTCCATCCTCCGCCATCTCGGGGGGATCCATTGTAGCCATGTTGACTGTAAGGCCATCGAACAGATCCCTCACGCTGACATCTGAGTCCCACGCCGAGGTCACCGATGATCGATCTCCTGAGCACGCATAGTCGGAGTCCTCGTTGACGTAATAGCACAGGTCTGATGAGGAAGAGGAGTAGACTAAGCCTCTTCGAGTCCTGTTGAAGTGTTTGAGGGCTTACCCTTGGGCACGTGGGCAGGTCGGATGACCGTTTTGCGTCCTCGGCCGTAATTCAGGCCCTCTAAACACGTGAGATCATACCCCATGTCGCTCATCATGCGTTTGGCAACTTGGCTGTATTGCGAAAACTGAGGCGCTGGGTCCTCGTCTCCCGACTCATCCCACATGGTGCGTAGGGGACTATCGATTCGGCCGAAAATAATGTCTTTTTGATAATTATCTCGGGCTGGCACAACAAATACGGCTCGCAACGAGTCAATCGGCCGCGTCCTCGCGATGTGCGACGAGCATACCGGCATGTGCAGGGAGGGATTGCCGCGGAGTTTTGTCCACGAGTCGTTGGGTTCATCGCCCTCAGACGTAGAACAAGATGACACATAAGCAAAGTTGGACTTTTCATTCATGATAATCTTCTCCGCCTGAACGGCGTTGGTTACATGATGACTCTCATAACCGATTACAATTGACTCGAAGTCGTTTAGTATTAGGTTATCGCCGTACTCAGGTTCGCTATCCGCCTCGTTGCTGCTTTTCGGCTCCTCAACTAGCGGTTCGACGGGGTCCTGATACAACAGAGAGTCTGTGAAGTAATTCTCGACGCCTTTGAAGGGTTGTCTGTCGGCCACTACTATTTTCACACGTTCGAAATCGTCCACATACTTCAAGCATTGGTGAAGGGTGGATGGGACTATTCGATTGCCATGGATCCACGGGCGCCCTAAGAGCACGTTGTAGGAAGGCTCGGCATCGATGACGTAGCAGGTGACCTCCGTCTTCATGTCGCCTATTCGGCATTTCAGGCAGATTTTACCCAGCGGCCGCGTCCTCGTGGCGTTGAAGCCAAAAATGGTCGTGATGGTCGAGGACAAACGCTTCGGCGGTATCCCCAAGTGCTTGATCAATTTTAGGGGCACGATGCTCAACGCAGAACCCGGGTCGACTTGGATCCGATCCACTTTCACCGATCCGACATATCCCGTGAAGTACAGAGGTCGATCATGAGACGTGCTCTTGATGAGCATGTCTTCAGGGGTGAAAGTGATGCACGGGACTCGTCTCTCGGAGACTTGGCAGCAGGTCATGCATTCTCGTTCCGCTTCTGCCTCTTTCGAGAAATGGGTGACGAATGCCTCTGAGTCGGCCAAAGCCTCTTGCAGGGCTTCGCGAGTAGACCTGGACAACCGGAGGAGGTCGTACATGGTGATTCGCGCCGGGATGCTTTTCAGCTGTGCAAGCACGTTGAATCGGAAAGGTTGACGGCTCGAGCTTGGCCCGTCTGGGTTGGGAGGAGTCATCGTGGCTGGCCTCTTGGGAGGTCCTACTGGGTTCTCTGCCCTCATGGGATATTCTTTGGCGAATTCCTTTCCTGCCCTCGTGGCAAAGACATTGGTGTCCTCCTCGGAATCGATAAGGGCGGCTATCGCTGCGTTGTCTCTATCCGGAATGGCAGAGATAACGTTGCAATGTTTTCCCTTGGCCTCTTTCGAAGGTCTTGCAGTCCATTGCTCATCGTTAAGGAGGTCTGGGTGGACCCACATTATCTGTCCCGATGGTAGGGTCTGCGGGACCAAGCCCTTCTCCCGCTGGTTGTGACGATCGTCGTTGGTGATCTTCAAAACCGCCTTGGGGATAGGAACTACCCCGGCCGGAGCTCGAACCTCTGGGAGATTTGTCCTAAAGCTCAAGGTGATCATGTTCGTGGTCACCTGCTTTTGGACTTTCTCCTTCTTCAAGACCCCTGAGTCGTAGAGGGCCTGGAGCTTGTCCTTGAGGACGTAGCACTTGGTCGTGTGGTGACCAAGGAACCTGTGATTGTTCGCGGGAAAAATTGTTGCTTCTTTCATTGTTGATTCCATTATACACTCTTGTAATAGTTTATCGATTACAAAGATCCGGTCTTTTTATAAGATCCGGTTACAACGAAAATCAAATAAAAAGAAATGAAAATTACAACTTTGTTTCCTTGTTTGTCGAACAAATCATGAGTTCCTGTTTTGCGGTCGCTCGCTTGCGTGGGTTGTTTGCCTGTGTCGGGGTTTATCCGTGGACCACCGCGAGATCTAGATCCGGTCGGATCTACGCAGTATAACGGGTATTATTTCACCAAGGAAATAATAGCCGGGAGGGATCGTTTCACCAAGGAAACGATCGCTCTAATCTCGGGATCAAAGACCAAGCTTTGATCCGGAGTATAGCAACGTAGATCTGAGATCCGGTCCTCTCGAACTCCTGCCTTATTTGGCGTTGACGATCGCCGAGTACCAGATCCGGATGAGCAAGTCTTCGAGTCCCCAAAGATTGAATCTTTTTTTAGATCTGAGTCTTCAATCCAGTAGGGCTTCGCCTCTCTCCAAAATTTCCAACCTCTTGAAATGAAGAACCCCTTGGCCTATTTATAGCCACTCGAACCTGTGCTCGTGCACGTGTCAGAACACAAAAGGGGGAGGGGGGGTTGCCGGCCACCCCAGGGTGGCTCGGCTCATGCCGAGCCACCCTGAGGTGGCTCGGCTTGGGCCGAGCCACCTTGGGGTGGCTTGGTTTCGGCCGAGTCCCCTCGGGTGTTGTTCGTTTCGGTCTTTTCCGTTGTTTCCGGTTTGTGGTTGACTTGGGTGGTTGATTGATCTGGAAAAGATTCGTTGACTTGATTCCAGATTAGGCAGTAACTCCCCTTTTGAGTTTGAGTCTGAAACGATCTTGATTCGATCGTGATTCATCCGAGTTCGCTCTTGTTTAGATGACTCGTTGACTCCTCGAACCGTTGGATTTATTCCGCATGTGAATGGATGCATTCCGTTGTTTGCGTGCGGTTCGTTAGCCTCGTTAGTCCGCTTCGTCGCATATCGCTTGGCTTCAGCGTTGTGGGCTAACAGTTTTGTTTGGATATGTCGCCTGATGGTCCGTTTGTTAAATCGGCGTCGTCGAGCTGTGCTAAGGGACCTATAGGCAATTTTATACGCCTACAGATACCCCCTCCAAAGTATTTCAATCTCGTTCTTTTATAGAAGAGTCTGGAATACTTTGGATGTGATTGTCCCAACCTTCAGTCGGTGTAACGGGACATTAGAATGGCTTCTGTTCTGGATTCCTTCAATTCCTTCAGGGTATTCGGTGCTTTGTCGAACGTCTGTAAGGATTCCGGTGCTGCATTTATTGTCTGACCGTCTGTCGGAATTTTGAACTTGAAGTCGATTCTTGATTTCTTGACTTTTTTAGCTCGAGTTGGTTGCTTCAACATAGAACTGATCATCGATTGACGGCGTTGTCCGGCGTTTGAGCTTCATTGCGACGCGTTGTCCGGCGTCCAGGCTTCATTGCGACGTATTGTTCGACGTCCGACACAGTTTATACTCGTACGTCTTCTGGAGTATACACAGTTTAAGCTCTTAAGGTATTGGAGCGTGGCAGATACTCGAGTCACGAGACCAATCCATAGAATTGATGCGTCAATGACTCGTACTTATAGAATTTTTGACAAATTCTCAGCCATCAACGGATTTGATAAGCCTTTACCGACTACCGTTTGAGTCGGGCTAGCATGCGGATTGTTTAAGTCCATTCCGCATGTGACGTTAAGCTAAAAGAGTTAACCCTTTTGGTGCTACGATATTGAATACGTAGACTTCGTCTTTCTCCCGTGAAAAGACTAAACAGCAACGTGTATGAGACGTTGACTTAGGATTTTTGGCAAATCCTCAGCCTTCAACGGATTTGACGTGCTCTTACCGATTACCGTTTGAATCGGGCTTACATGCGAATTATTTTAATCCGTTCCGCATGTGACGTTGTGCTAAAGGAATGAACTCCCTTAGACTTTGTGCTATGATGTTGAATACATAGACTTTACCATTTGTTACGGGAATAGGTTACCCGGCGACGCGTGTTAGGCGTTGACTTTAGGATTTTTGGCTAACCCCCAGCCTTCAACAGATTTGATTAACCTTTACCGACTACCGTTTGAGTCGGGCTAGCATGCGGATTGTCTAACTCCGTTCCGCATGTTACGTTGTGCTAAGAGGGTGAATCCTCTAAGACTTTGTGCTACGACTTTGAATACGTAGACTTCGCCGTTGTTATGGGAATAGGCTACCCAGCAACGTGTATTAGACGTTGACTTATCCCTACTTAGGCTTCGGGATAAAGGTCCCCAGAATCGGATTCTGGTGTCTTCTTCAATCGGTGAAAGACTAAACCGGCGACACGTGTTAGGCGTCGGCATATCCTTTCTTAGGATTCAGGATGAAATTCCCCATGCGTATAAGGCATGGATTTTGGCGTTATTAATAACAACCTGCCACAAT
>BQKN01065478.1:135689-149690 GCA_022839385.1 Asparagus kiusianus
GTGGTTGATTGATCTGGAAAAGATTCGTTGACTTGATTCCAGATTAGACAGTAACTCCCCTTCTGAGTTTGAGTCTGAAACGATCTTGATTCGATCGTGATTCATCCGAGTTCGCTCTTGTTTAGATGACTCGTTGACTCCTCGAACCGTTGGCTTGATTCCGCATGCGAATGGATGCATTCCGTTGTTTGCGTGCGGTTCGTTAGTCTCGTTAGTCCGCTTCGTCGCATATCGCTTGGCTTTGGCGTTGTGGGCTAACAGTTTTGTTTGGATATGTCGCCTGATGGTCCGTTTGTTGAATCGGCGTCGTCGAGCTGTGCTAAGGGACCTATAGGCAATTTTATACGCCTACAGTGATAAGCACAGTAGGTCGGGTCACTGGTTTTGTCCGCCTCCTCAGGCTTCGTGGCTTCCGGTAGTTTGATTCGACCACTCTTGAGCAGAGTATCAAACGTTGCCACCACCTGGTCCTCCTTGAAGTCGTATTGCCGCGGAGGGCGTTGCTCGAACTGTCGGGGCTTTGACCTTGGGGCAGATTTTGGCGTTGGGGCGGAATCGACGGCCATGATCTCCTTTCCTCTCGTTCGAGGGGGGTTCTTTGGCGCAGTCGGCTCCGCAGCTCCCTTCTTAGGCTGTGGCTCTTCGGCCTCTAGCCTCTTGATCATGTTCTCTACCTATTCACCCTGACGCACCAGCTCTTTCCATGTCCGGGTTTTCACCGCGCCTATTTTGGATAGGATGTGGATCGATAGGTTGTTACGACACATCTCGATCAGTGTCGACTCGGAGACTTGGTCCCGGCAGTGGACTGATCGGTTCCGAAATCTCTTTATGAAATCGATGACCGATTCCGACTTTCGTTGTTTTTCGGCCAGGAGGGTGGCCATCGACACTTCCGTGTCGTCGTCGAAGAAGCGGGCCAAAAAAGAGCCTTTTGACGTCGGCCCATGATTTGATAGAACCGGGCTCCAGCTTGCGGAACCATTCAAAGGCCACCCCTTTGAGGGTGCCTATGAATAGTTGCGTAAGAATGGCGTCATTCCCCGTAAAGAACCCAGTCTAGGCCATGAAGTAGTAGATGTGCTGAGAGGGCGAGCCCTTGTTGTCAAATTGCACCAAGCTAATCGGCTTGAACTTCGCTGGGTATGGGACTGTATCCTACTCAATGGGGTAGGGACGAACCACCCCCAGCTTGTTCATGTTTTGCTGAAGCTTCAGCGCGTTAAGCTGGTCTTGGAACTCATCGAACCTCTTGTCACGGGTGCTACCCCCGGTGTGCGACGTCCCTAGCGACGTCTTGGAAGAGTAATCGGATTGCGGATTACTGTTGTCTTCCGTTTTCGTCGCCAGACGGTGGGGAGGTACCCACTCTTTATCCCCAGTTCGCCGGGGTAAGGGGCGTTGGACTCTTTTCTTCTTCTTGTTCTTGTTCAGAAGTTGCTCCATCATCTCTCGTAGAGAGTCGATGGTCGCCTGCTGCTCCTCCAGCTTTTGAGCCACCGTCTACTCATGGGCGAGCTCGGTCATGTGTACCCCCGTTGGCGCATCCTGACTCGAGTGTGAGGTTTAGGATGTGGCTGCCGCCGAATGAACTTCGTCCTCGCCGTAGGAGGGAGGGACTAGGGTAGAGTAGTCAAACCCGATGCTCGCTCCCTTGCGACTACGGGTTCGCTGGTATATGCCGCCTTGGCTGTGTCGGGCGAACCGAGGGTTAGGCCTCAGGACGGAGTCTGAATCCGGAGAGTCGGAGAGTACCCCCTTACCCTTGTCCGTCATGTTGACTGTGGCGGACGGGAGTTCTAGGTCGTCGGCAGTGCGTCCTTTTTGGTGACGACGCTTTCGACGGGAGGTCCTCTGCTGTGACGTTTGTTGAGAAAGTCTCTCAAACACCGAAGGCTTCGCCGTTCCTATGCATTGGCAGTCGGCGAGTACCGTGTGGATGAGCCTTTCGCAATGGCACTGAGGGCTCGCCTCATGTATAGTGCGTTTGCGAGTTAGATATTCTCGGAGATCTCCTGTGGGTGGTTAGTGACAACCCCCAGTATCGAAAGGATCGTTTGGGTGCGTACATGAGAGACCTTTGGATGTATTCTCTGGCGCACGCTAGGCGGAATGCTGTGGTGTTGGAGTTAGGCGATCTCGCCTTGACGGGCGAGTTTTCGCATTTTGGCGAACTCCAGCGTGTAGGCGAGTTTCAACCCTTCGTTTGAACGAGCGGGCTCGCGAAGTGTCGCCTACTTCCTTGTCTGTGCGTTTATCCGCCAAAAGATTATGGCGAGGCTCGCCAGCCTTCGAGGATTCGCCTATTCTGATAGGCCCACTCACTTGGGGTGGTTTATTCGCGTCAGGGATGTGACCTGAGAAGCGAAGCCCACCTGAGCGGGTGGCCCCACCCTTTTTGGTTGGCGCTCCTGATTTGGAGGGCCTTCCAACATTGGGCGAGTTGTCCTCTCGTCTGGCGCTTTTCGGGCCTGTATGGTAATTCAGGCCGTTGTGTGAAGCGGAGGTTTGGGCTCCTTGTCCGACAAACATCTGTCGTCGCTGTTGGCTAGCTCTTCCAGCGGGGAGAGCATCTGCGCGGGCTGTGGTAGTGTGGCTTGTGCCGGAGTGAACTGGTGTCTCCTTCGTGACGGGTGTTACCGAGGGTCGTTTGGCGACCCCTCTAGTAGACCCTCCCTCTATACTCTCGATCTGGGACTTGGCCTCGAGAGTGTTTGGGATGGATTTCCCCGTCGAGACTTGGGTAGAGCCTTCTAGCACGGGAGCTTTAACCGTCTGAGGTCGGCTCCTTAGCACGACTCTGTGGCGTTTGCGGGACGCTTCGCCACCGGAAGAGGAGGAAGACAAGTACTCTTCGTACTTGGCCTGGTCAAACTCGATCTCTAGGGACTCCACCGTCGTCCCAACAGCAACCTCGTCAAACTAAGCTACCACCATTTCGTTTGAGGAAACAGCTTCTCCCACTGTGATCGCCATCTTCTGTATGTGTAATTTTTGATCTCCCGAAAACAGGGAACTTCGTTTGTATTGATAAGAAGGCTTATTACAAACTAATAATCAAATGATTACAACAGAAGCAGAGGGAAGGCCCTCTTTGTTTAATCGTGGGGACTTTAAGGTAGCTACAGGATGCTTCGCTCGGTACTCGTGCCGAGTTTGCTTCCCTTGGACGATTCGACCGAGGTTGTCAGAGAGCTTCAGTACTCAGTAGAAGCTCAGGGTGAAGGAGTTTGTCTCTTCTGGCTCGCCGGCGATCAGGGCTGGGAGCTAGGAGATGGCGCTGTAATGTAAGGGTATGCAGAAAGCCTCTTCCTCTCTTGATTGATCAATCGATCGCTCCCCTCCCAAGCTGCTGAAAGAAGCCTTTTAATGGGAGAGAGACAGTTTGGCTGTTCCTGGAATTATGGGATGTGACCATACATTGTTCAGAGACATTCTGCTGTTCCTCTGCGCTGCCAGCGGTCATTCGAGGAGCCGCATGTTGCGTCACGTCGCGTAGGAGTGGGAAAGCCCCTCCTCGTATCCGTGACAGCGGCTGCCAGATACTTGAGTGGATCTGACCAGCTCATCGAGCGCCGGCGGCTCTTGCTCCCGGTTTGGACAAGTGAGGTAAGCAGCATTTATGAGGGTGCAGGCTGCTCTAGAAACTGTCTGCTTACCCGTGCTGCGAGCCACCGAGTGGCCATCTGACGGTCCTGGGGTCCTGTACCTTCTCTCCTCTCCCTATGTCTTGATAGAGGCGGGAGAATGGACGTCTCGTGCCTGAGTGGGCTCCAGATAGCTTGCTGCGCGCCGACGGCGTCGGCTCTCCATTCTGATGGGTGAGGTGACCCGCATTTATGAGTATGCAGGCCGGTCCGGCGCCTATCTTGTTCGCTTGAATTGCAGGCAGCCGTCTGACGAATCTGGAGAACTGTGCTCCCTCCCCTCGCATCGCGGGAAGTAGGGAAGGCTTGTCCCTGGAAACCCGGCTTTCGACTCACGTAAGTAGACGTGGCCCTCTGTGGGCGGGTTTGGTATATGAGGACGGATTTGAACCCCTGCGAGCGGATTTGGCTCATGAGGGCGGATTCGAACCCCTACGAGTGGATTTGGCTCATGTGGGCGGATTTGAACCCCTACGAGCGAATTCGGCTCATGAGGGTGGATCCATTCTACTAGTGGCTCCATGTGACTTGACGCGTGAGGGCCCAGGTGTGCTGTCGAGCCCGTTTCATGGCTACACTCTATTCTTCGTCTCAGTGGATGGTCTTGACTTATGGGCGAATTTGTTCGCTAGTCTGCCGTGGTAATTTTTACCGTCTACAATCCTCCTCCTTTGGATATTAACGTTGTAGCGCATATTCCATCCAATCCTCCATGTATGGCACTAACATGCTTGATATATATATTAACTACATTATCACTCAATAAACAATTAGTACCGATAATGGTGGTTGTAAAACATCATCAAAATAAGAGGACTAACAATCTCTCCCTTTTTGATGATGACAACCAACCATTATATAGGAGCAAAATAAGTATGGCTTATAAATAGTAGCTCCCCCTATCTATGAGCTCCTCCTTACTATGTGCACAAATGAGGAGATTTCTCTCCCCCTTTGTCACCATCAAAATGGAGTAAAAAATATAAACAAAAATGCATGTGAAATGCAACTAATCAAGTAAGCAAATAGAACTTTCACATAGTGCATAAGCCCAAACTATTTCTTATGCGACAAAAATCATCTTCACCAAGAGGCTTGGTAAATATATCCGCTAATTGAGATTTTGTGTCAACAAACACAATGGATACATATTGTCTCTCTATATGATCGCGTAAGAAATGATGGCGCACATCAATATGCTTGGTTCTAGAATGCAAAATCGAATTTTTTGAAATATTGATAGCACTAGTGTTATCACAAAAGATTTTTATATTTTGAAAATTCAAATCATAGTCAACTAAGCTTTGTTTCATCCACAAAACTTGGGCACAACATAAGCCGGCGGTAATGTATTCCGCTTCCGTAGTGGACAATACAACACAATTTTGTTTCTTGGAAGCCCAAGAAACAAGAGAATTTCCTAAGAATTGGCATGTTCCACTCGTACTCTTGCGATCTACCTTACATCCGACAAAGTCGGCATCACAAAAACCATATAAATCAAAAGAGGTGCTCTTTGGATAAAACAAACCAAGATCAATTGTTCCATGAACATATTTAATAATTCTCTTAATGACAATCAAATGAGATGTTTTAGGAGAAGCTTGAAACGTGCACATGCACACACACTAAACATGATATCGGGTCTACTAGCGGTGAGATAAAGAAGACTACCTATCATACCTCGGTATAGTTTTTGGTCCATATCTTCACCACTAACATCCGCATCAAGCTTGACACTTGTACTCATGGGAGTTGGTGCATGCTTGGAGTTCTCCAAATTGAATTTTTTTTACCAATGCTCTAGCATACTTGCTTTAAGAAATGAATATCTCATCCTTAGTTTGCTTGACTTGGAGCTCGAGAAAGAATGTGAGCTCTCACATCATGCTCATCTCAAAATGATCTTGCATAACTTTAGAAAAATCCTTACAAAGAGATTCATTAGTAGCACAAAAAATAATGATATCATCAACATATATTTGCACTAAAATAAAATCATTTTTCCTTTTTCTCACAAAAAGAGTATTATCAATTTTTCCTTTAGAGAAACCATTTTCAAGAAGAAAACTAGAAAGGCGAGCATACCAAGCTCTAGGAGCTTGTTTCAACCCATATAAAGCTTTTTAAACCCGGTAAACATGATTAGGAAAAGCATGATCTATAAAACCGGGGGGTTGCTCAACATATACTTCCTCTTCTATAAAACCATTTAAAAGGGCATTTTTAACATCCATTTGAAACAATTTGAAATCTTTAAAGCTAGCAAATGCCAAAACATCCTAATAGAATCTAACCTTACAACCGGTACAAAGGTTTCATCATAGTCTATGCCCTCCTCTTGATTGTATCCTTGGGCAACCAAACGAGCTTTATTTCTAGTAACAATGCCATGTTCATCAAGTTTGTTTCTAAAAACCTATTTTGTTCCAATTACACTAGCATTGTTAGGTCTAGGAACTTGTTTTCAAACATCATTTCTTCGAAAATTGTTTAGTTCATCATGCATAGCTAA
The DNA here is from genome assembly GCA_022839385.1 of Asparagus kiusianus. Classification (NCBI taxonomy): domain Eukaryota; kingdom Viridiplantae; phylum Streptophyta; class Magnoliopsida; order Asparagales; family Asparagaceae; genus Asparagus; species Asparagus kiusianus. Next base: position 141,852 of record BQKN01065478.1, read on the forward strand.
AACCCAAAATTCATCATGTAAAGCATCATTTATCTTCTTAGGTTCTAATTGAGATAGAAAAGCAACATTACCACACTCACTCAAAGCCTTTGAGCGAGTAACAACCCCTTGTGAAGGACTCCTAATAATTTGCTCCTTTGGATGATTTGATGCAAATTTCCATGCTTTTGGGAGTTCTTCTTTTACATGAGTGTTGGTGCTTTCCATATCTTTTTGTGCTTCTATTGAGGGTGTATTATTAAGTTACAAAAGTTCAAATCCTCCCTCAACATCATCATCATCTTTCCTAGGTAAAATAACTTGTGAACTAATATTAGTCTCATCAAAAGTAACTTTTATAGATTCTTCAACAACAAGAGTTCGTTTGTTGAAGACCCTATAAGCCTTACTTCGTGGTGCATACCCTAAAAAAAAACCAACATCAATTTTGGAATCAAATTTATCATGGTGATCTTTTGTATTTAAAATAAAACATTTACAACCAAAGATACAAAAATATCCAATAAAAGGAGTTTTGTCATAAAGTAGTTCATAAGGAGTTTTCTTAAGCTTTGGTCTAATCAACACACGATTTAAAACATGGCAAGCCGTATTGACGGTTTCCACCCAAAAATATTTAAGCAAATCAAAAGAGTTTAACATAGTTCGTGTCATCTCTTGAATGGTTTGATTTTTCCGTTCAGCAACACCATTTTGTTGTGATGTTCTTGGAGCAGAAAACACATGAGTTATACCACGATGAGCACAAAAATCATAAAAAAAGATATTTTGAAATTCACCACCATAATCACTTTTTATTTTTAACAACTTTTAAATCTTTTTCATTTTCAATTCTCTTAACATGATTTGAAAATTCATCAAAATATTCATCTTTACTAGCAAGAAAGATTGTCCATGTAAAACGAGAAAAATCATCAATGATAACAAAAACATAGTGTTTGCCTCCAAGAGAGGTAACACGCATAGGACCAAATAAATCAAGATGAAGTAATTGCAAAGGTTTAAAAATTGATACCTCATTGATGGATTTGAAAGTAGACTTAGTTTGTTTACCTTTAGCACAATCTTCGCATATGGTATCTTTGATGAAATACAAGTTTGGTAATCCTTTAACAAGATTCCTCTTGGAAAATTTTGATATCAATTCCATATTTGCATGTCCAAGCCTTTTATTCCAAATCCAAGGGTTTTCATCAATTGCCGCAAGGCACTTCACATCTTAATTTACTAATTCATTCATCTCAAAAATATACACATTTGATTTTCTATTAGCAACAAACATAATTTTTCCATTCATACTAATAATGCATTTGACCGGTTTAAAGGAAATATCAAAACCTTTATCACTCGTTGCCGTGATGTTCTCTACAAGAGATGAAAGTGTAGTAACTTTAGGTACCCAAATCTTGGGTCCTTGGTGGTAAGTAAGCTTGGTACCTTTGGGTACCCATCTCATGCCATAAAAATCATGAATTATCTTTGATCCTACAATGAGTAGAAATATGACCACATTTCATGCAATATGTGCACACAAAATTTCTCTTGTGTGTAGGAGTATAAGATCTATGAAATTTTTTTCTACCATGGTGATGATGATTAGCATAAGCATGAGTGGGTCTAATCCTACCACTCTAAATTTCTAGCCTTTCAATCTTGGATATTAATTGTTTGTTTTCAAAATCAAGATCCCCTAGCAATTCATCTTTTAATGCAAGAGAGGTTTGTAATTGTTCTAGTTTAGCATCACAAGAAGCATGCAACTTTTTAAAGGAAGAAAATTCTTTTGACATCCTTTTAAACTCAACGTTCAATTCTTCTAAAGCCGTAGCTAGATCACATTGCATATAAAAGGATTCACTTTCGGTGTCGGAAACTACCTCCTTTTCATAGGCCATGAAGCAAATGTTGGGATCATGAAGAGCAAGTTTAGCTCCTTCTTCATTGCTATCCGAATCACTTGGTTCGGATTCTTCCCATCCGGCATACATGGCTTTCTTCTTCTTGTACTTCATGTATTTCTCCTTGAGCTTGGGGCAATCTTTGACAATATGACCCGGTTCATTGCATTCAAAACATTTTCCTACACGTGAAGAAAATTTGTTGTTAGATCGGGGATTAAACTTCTTGTTCATTTTAATGAGTCTAGAAATTCTTCTAGAGAGGTGAGCCACTTCTCTAGAAAAATCAACTTCACTCTCCGACGATGATGATGAGGAGATGTCACTAGCTCCTTTGAGAGCTATGGTCTTCATCTTTGGTGATGGCTCCTCAACTCCCCGTGGGGGCACTTCCTCCTTCTCCTTTCTTTTGAGCTTTTTCTCATGAACCTTAAGCTTGCCGATGAGGCCATCGAGAGCTAGACGGGTGAGATCATGAGCTTCCTCTATGGCCGTAGCTTTGGGTTCCCATATTGGAGTCAATGAACGAAGGATCTTGTAGTTCGTCTCTTGGATAGTTAACTTCTTGTCAAGACCATACAATTCATTGATTATGTTAGTGAAGCGAGAAAACATAGCATCAATGGATTCATTAGGAAGCATCTTAAATAACTCATATTCATGCATAAGCCACTAATTTTGGATTCCTTAACTTGGGGGGTTCCTTCATGTGTAATACACAATTTCACCCATATTTCGTATGCGGTTGGACACGTGAAAATCCTATTATACTCATTGGGGGAAAGACCGCAAATTAAGGCATTCATGGCCTTTGCATTGAGATTGGCTTGGTGCCTTTCTCCATCGGTCATATTCCCGGCTTTGGGCTTTTCTACATATTTTTCTCTATGAGTTCGAGAATGTCAAGATCAATACAACGAAGGTAAATCCTCATCCTAGCCTTCAAATAAGCAAAATTACTACCGGTGAAAAGTGGTGGTCTAGTGGTGGATTGTCCCTCTAACATATGCATATTCATTGAAGCCTCCATAAGATCTTTTCTCTAAGGTGGTTAGACCAAAAACTAATATAGAGACCAAGCTCTAATACCAATTATTAGACCCTAGAGGGGGGTGATTAGGGTCTTAAGGCTATAATTGTGCAATAAAAATAAGGCAAGCAATACACCACAATAATGAACAACAAATGTAAAGGAGATAGAGTGAGAAATCGTTATCCAAGTGACGCGCGATGTGTTAATGAGGTTCGGCCCGCTGAGCTACGTCCTCGCTCCCCACTCTCGAGGAGAAATCCACTACATAAGCCGATTTGGAAGCCGAAACTTCTTCTACACAACGATCTTCACAAGATCTCACAACTACACAGTTGATCACCACAAGATCACACTCCCACACAGTTGATCTTCACAAGATCAAGCTCTCAACAGTAGTAATGGTGTAAAAACTCTCTCTTTACAATGTCCCTATGGCAAGGAGAAAGATTACACTGAAGCTGGGATGTGAACACAGGAAAACACAGAAAAACAGGTTTGAAATTTTTAGCTCTCAGTAAAAGAAAACCTCTGGTTTTTTAATGGCTTGGGACACTTGAGGAAGGAGTATAGGGGGTTTAAATAGGAGAAAATACAGTTGTTTAAACCCATACCCCCTAAATCCAAGAAAATTCGGAGCTGAAATCTGTACCCAAAAAGACCGTTTGAATAAGCGGCGGTCGACCGTACGATTCTCGCGGTCGACCGCGAGCCAGCTTTAAAACTTGGAAAATTTCCAGAGACTTCTACGGTCGACCGTGACGGTCGACCGTGGGAATTTTTGAGCTCACGGTCGACTGTAGCGGTCGACTACAAAAGTTTCTGCTGCCCACTCAGAAAAGAACTCATGCGCGGTCGACCGTAGCGGTCGACCGCAAACTGATACATATGAAAATATTGTTTTTGACTCTCTTAAAAAATCTGTAAAATATTTAGTTGACTTCCAAAAATTTGTGAAACTTTGTAAAATGTTTTTAACACTAAAAACAAATTGTTTGATAAACGAATTTTGCGAATAAATCCTCATACTTGTGAAAAATGATATTTTGTGAAAACGCTCAAATCTATAAGTATGAAAACGTGTGTATGATATCCCAATAGCTTCAAATGAAATCTAAACTACTTGCCTACATTCTAGCACTAGAGAGAAAATAAAAACTAGCTAACCTCACATAGAATATAATTCTTTGAGTCTTGATATAGCTTGAGTTTGATGAAGCTTCTTATTGCATTTGGTGTTCTTGAATAAATGTTGCTTCATCACTATGCATCCTCCTCCTTTGGATATCAACGTTGTAGCGCATATTCCATCCAATCCTCCATGTATGATACTAACATGCTTGATATATATATTAACTACATTATCACTCAACAAGCAATTAGTACCGATAATGGTGGTTGTAAAACATCATCAAAACAAGAGGACTAACAATGGCTACCACTGCTAAGGAGTATCGTAGTCAACAGTATAGGCAGAATGTTTAGTTAATATACCATTTTCTTATCACTTAGATTTGTTAGGCTAGTGGTGTACTGATGTAAAACCCCAAAAGTTTGAATAAATTATGATAAATAGTAATAAGTATAATATATGGTTATAAATAATATATTTTGATGTTTGAGTATGCTAGGGATTGATTTGAGATTAATCCAATGTATATATGTGAGTATAGATGAGAAACATACACGAAATCATGTACAAACCTAAAACTGAGTTGTTAGTAGTCGACTACTACTCATAGTAGTCAACTAGTAAGGTCGTTATTCGACTAATGAAGGCATTAGCCGACTAATCAGGTTGTTTCAAGATTCCTTTCAGAATTCGGGTCAGATTCATTTTGTTTCGAACCCATTTGTATATATGCGTATATATACTCGTTTTAAAGCTCTTTTTATCCTCTTTCACGTGAGATTTACACTAGCCACCTTCCTCCTCAAACTCTAACCCTAAATTGTGAGTTTTGGGAGAGTTTTGAGGCATTTGTCGAGAGGAAGGCGGAGTTTGGCGATCGTGGTTGAAGAGGAATCTTGCATACATGTGGTTGAGGAGTTCAACAGCACCCTGAGGCAAGATCATCTTCATCCAAACCTACACTCTTAGTAATTTAAAGATTTAATGTGTTAAATCAATGTTTTGCATGTTTATTCATAGTTACATGTGATAAAAGGTAGATTTTTGATAATAGATCTTTAACCCATGATAGATCTGACGTTTTCACTTGCTGTTTATATTAGAAGCATGATCATGATCATTAGGGTTTATGATAATTTTGTTTTTAATTTATTAATTAAGTTTAACCCATATGCAAACCCTAGTTTGTTAATTTATCGAGTTTTTCTTGTAAATTAATCATGCTTAAACCCTAGATTGTGAGATCATAATGACATGAACGTGTTTTGAACAAGCTTATCTCTGTTCAATGTTAGTTATAACCTTGTCCAAGTCAATCATGTGAAAATTCATTTTTTATGTGAGAATTTGAATAATTATGAAGTTAAACCCTAATCAGTGATTAATCCAAGAGTTAAATCATGTGAACTAGTCTCTGATAGTAAATTTCAGAAGACTAAAACCTTTTTCCTATGTTCCATGTGATTTGAATGAGTTTTGTTTAAGGAATAATCACAAAAACATCAAAACCTGAGAAACAAAAATTCGTTTAACACAAAGTAGTCAACTAATAACATGTATAGTCGACTACTCCTTTCCTAGTGTGACTCACAAAAATGTTTTCATAGCAGAGTAGTCGACTAATGTTTATATTAGTCGACTACTCACACTCAGTCTAATTTTCCAGATTCTGGATGGACTGAGAGTAGTTGACTACTAAGCGTAGTAATCGAATACTAAAGCTGTTTTCTGAGTTTGTATTTTGTATCTATTGGAGATGTGTTTGTGGGGTTCGAGCCACACATATTTACATGTAGATTCACGAATATATAAGTACAGTGTCGGTGCACACATATGAGTATCCCAGAGGGAAATATGTCAAGTGTTAGGTTGTTTATTGTTCATACACTCATTGGATATCATTGATGAGCACAGATTAGTACTATATGGGATAGTACATCGATATACTAGATTTACATAGTTAATACATGATATGGATATTGTTAATGAGCTTAGTTCAGTACTACGCGGGGTAGTGCATCGATATTCCATTCGTACAGGCCATTGATCGGGTTTGGATGCTTTGTCTAGCAGTCCATCCGAACGAGGGTGCGATGAGGCTTGTGATCCATCTTTCTGGATACATATATTGTAGGCCGTCCCGCACTCATGATACGCACTAAGATCGCGATGAGACTAATGAGCCGTGTTCACTGTTTAGGATACCTTCAGGGTAGTCCGTTGGACATGATGATACTAAGTTTTAGAATCTTGCAAAGAGTTACCCTGAGATATCTAATTAATAGCCTGAGTCTTTAGTGGATGCAAGTTATGGATACGACTCATCATTAAGATATATGACCAATATACTTTCCTTTTGAAAGTATAAGGGATTATATGTTGGTATTTATTCTATCTCCCCAATGATAGTGGAGGATATTATAAATATGATGTATTGATGTCTTTAATTCCTTTATTGCTTTCTTTATGCCTTAGTTGGGATTAACGATTAGCGATTTATAATTTGAGACATATGGTATATACATAAGAGCTTCCTTGTTTGGATTATTTCGCTCGACGTACCAGTCTCATGTTGCGGATTTCTAATTGTTGATTTCATTCGGTTCGTATGCTCTTAGTTCGGTATTAATATTTAGATATCTACAATTTTAGACATATGGCATATAGATGAGGGTTTCCTTGTTTGGATTATTTCGCTCGATGTACTACATCTTGTGTTGTAGGTTTCTAAATGTTAATTCTACTTAGATACAGGGAAAATAATCTAGGTAGACTATGCTTATAGATAGAGTCCACACTCCTTCTAGTAGCCCTTTCCCTGGGGGAGGATGGAGGTGATTTTGTTGTAGTGCTCTGAAGCTCTTTATGTTGTTCTTTTTGTTGTTTTCTCTTCTTTCAGGCAGTACAGAGGTTCGGAGAGCTGTAGGATGACAAAGTTCTTGCATACTCGTTGTCACATGAGTTATTAGTAGAGGCTCCACTGTAGATTTTTATGATTTCATTAAGACTTTAGAGTTTTATTTTATATTGTAAAAGCAGTGTGCCTTAGTACGATTTTCAGTTGATTCATGTTGAGACATATTTATTCTTCCATATATTAGATGTATTACCGTGAGACATAATTTTATTTATGAGATATCTCTTTTCATATCATGTCTATTACGTTTACTTCTCTATTTTGTCTGTTTTGTACCTACACTTCTTTTGAATCCACTAGAGGATATTACTATGATTGGTGAAACGTGTTATTGCACAGGGTGGGTGCATGGCAGGTTTAACATCTCTGGGTTCACCTTGGACTGCAGCCTTGTGTAAAATCAGGGGCGTTACAGCTGAGGCATACTACAGATAGACTAGAGGTAGGACGAGCATAATTGATACCTAAAATTGTGAAGAAGAAGGTTTCTACCCAAGGCAAGGGCCCCACAACTTCCACTTCTACTTATTCACATAGATCAACACCAGCTCTGTAGACCTTAGCTTCACCACCTCAGCCACGCACCGAGTGGACACGCTACATGCTTGGCGAACGTCTCTATGCTCTTAAGATGGTGTTTCACCAGTTTCAGATAGGATTCCATCAGTTTTAGGGTTAGTATGCAACTGATCAAGCCTACCTCATAGCTTAGTTTGACTAGCTCCATTAGTATTAGCACTACATAGCTGTTCGTGGGAAAAATTGCTTTCTCTGATTTTATTGTTTCCATTAGCAATAGTTTATCGGTTACAAAGGGATCCGGTCTTTTTATAAGATCCGGTTACAATAAAATCTAAAAAAA
>BQKN01065478.1:179565-202097 GCA_022839385.1 Asparagus kiusianus
TGTAATGGAATCCTCAATGAAGAAGAACACGATTTTCCACGCGAACAGAGATTTGGGATAACAAATGAACTCCAAACTAAACTAAACTATGTCATTTGAAAGATGTGTGAATCTAGTTTTCAAAACAGAAAACCATTTGTAAAAATAGTTTTTCTAGAAAAAGATATGCTTGTTTTACTAACAGATGTCATGTCTATTTTTCCTGCTTGTTTTGTGGAGCTGTGTTGCGCCGTTTTGAGGTACGTTCGTGGAGTTTTGAGCCGCTTGATGTTATACGTATAGTCATGAATATGTTATGTTATGCATTTAAGAATCCCAAGGGGATTATGATAAATTTTGATTTGATCATATTTGAATTAGATATAGTTCATATACATGTTGGATGTCGTTGATGAGCACAGCTTAGTACTATATGGGATAGTGCGTCGACACACCAGATATATATGGTTTATACATGAGGTAACTATCATTGATGAGCATAGCTTAGTATTATATGGGATAGTGCATCGATATGCCAGAGGTATAAATATATGGGATAGTGCATCGATATGCCAGAGGTACAAATATTTATATGAAGTGGATATCGTTAATGAGCTCAGTTCAGTACTACATGAGGTAGTGCGTCGATATTCCACATGTACAGACCATTGAGTTGGATTTTAGGAGGTTTGATCTAGCTGTCCGTCCCACACTAGGGAGCGATGAGGCTCGTGAGCCATATTTCTAGTATGCCTATTTGGTAGTCCGTCCCGCACTAATGTTATGCACTGAGATCGCGATGAGACTAATGAGCCGTGTACACAGTTCAGGATACCTATAGGGTAGTCCGTCACACTGAGACAATTACTTGATAGCCTAAGTATGACAGATACCGATTATAAATACGACCTATCAGTGAACTATATAACTTAGATACGTTACTTTTAAAAGTATACAAAATTATGTATTGATATTTTATTCTATCTCTCTAGTGATTGTGGAAGATATTATAAATACGATGTGTTGATATCTTATTTCTTTTACTATTTTTTTTCCTTAGTTGGGATCAATGATTAGAGATTCACAATTTGAGACTTATGGTATATACATGAGGGTTTCCTTGTTTGGATTATTTCGCTCGACGTACCAATCTCGTGTTATGGATCTCTAATTATTGGTTTCATTAGATTGTTTATTCTTATTTCGGTATTAATGTTTAGATGTTTACGATTCGGGACATATGGTATATACATGAGGGTTTCCTTGTTTGGATTATTTCGCTCGACGTACTACGTCTCGTTTTGTAGGTGTCTGAATATTAATTCCGCTAGATACGGGGAAAATAATATAGGTAGACTATGCTTAATAGATAGAGCCTCCACTCCATCCTAGCAGCCCTTCCCCTGGGGGCGGATGGGGATAATCTTGCTGTAGCGCTCTGACGCTCTTGTTGTTGTTTCTTTTTCTTTTAAAAATACCCTTTCAGGTAGCTCGGAGTTTCGGAGAGCCGCAGGATGACGGAGTTCTTGCATAGTCGTCGTCCCGAGAGATTTATTAGAGGCTCCACTGTAGTTTTAAATTTTTATTCAGACTTAGAGTTTAGTTTCATTTTGTAAAGGCAATGTGCCTTAGTTCGACTTTCTGTTTTGATTCATGTTGAGACATCGTATGTTATTTCAGACTCCATATGTATTTTAGTTTATTTCCATTTGAGACATGACCTTTATTTATGAGATATCATCCTCTTTATCATGTCTATTATTATTGTTCTACTTCTTTGCCTGTTTTGTACCTACGCTTTTATTTGATCCCACTAGAGTATATTACTGTGATTGGTGAAACTTGTTGTTACACAGTGTGGGTGCATGGCAGGTTTGACATCTCTGGGTTCACCTTGGACTGCATCCATGTGTGAAAACAGGGGCGTCACAGTAATTGATCATCACATTTTATTACACTTTTGTACCCTTATTATCTATTTTAATTGAATAAATATATAATGTAATATTGTATTTTTATTCTAATTTGTAGGTAAAGAAAGATTAATAAATACGAGCCAAAAAGAACTAATTTTTTTTCATTTTTACCATTTTATTGAAGCCTAAAATCTAGCCAAGAAGACCAAAAGCCCGTGAAGATAAAGTCAACAAGTCAACTCAAGGAGAATCAAATTTTGTTACAAATTAATCGAAGCATCAATCACTTAACTATTCTTGTCTAATCAATTAGGTAATCGATAGGTTAACTAATTAGTTTGTAGCAAAATTCAATCAATTATTTTTAATATTTTTCTTCTTCTCTTTTGATGACGAAGATGAAGCTTTGTTCATAAGGGGCTAACCCTTTGCAATGTAAGTTTTCATTTTCCTCTTATTATTTTTTTGCTTTAAAATTGCATGTTTTAGAATTTTATATTCTTATTTTACTTCATATTTGATGGATTAGATTTATTTTATGTTTTTAGTTTAATTTTTCTTCATACTTTGTAGAGTAGATTTATATTTTCTGGTCTTCTTATTGTTTGTAGTTTTTCTTCTCTTTACTTTTTTTGATTTATAATCTAGATCATTTTTGTAACTAATCTCTTTAGGAAATCTAGGAGTTTACAAATCTAATTTAGTCTCTTTTATGGTTTATGGATAATTCTCTTTATGCTTAAAATGATCAATCTTAGGATAATCGACTAGCGAATTATTTGGTAGAAAAGAGTTTGATAATTTATATTTATATTGAGTGGTTTGATAGGTTATGTTTATTTTTCTCTAGGATTACTATCTAGTTGCTTGTTCTTTTTATAAATAAAAATTTTGCAGGATGATAATTTGATAGATTATGCTTTTTAAGTGGTTTGATAATCTATGCATAGTAAATCTAAAATAAATTATGATAAAAAAGATTATATTATTCCTCAATACTAATTTAAATAAACTAGCAGATTCAATTCTATATTCCTAGCTTCTCTACTTGTTTTTCCTCAAATTTTCTTGATATGATTTTTCTTTTCATCTCTTGATTTCCCTCTTCTTGATTTTCTTTTGTTGAATTTTCTCTTCTTCCTACTTCTCTATCTTTTTTATTTCTTTTTATTTCTTTTTAGTTTCCTATTTGTTTTTTATTTGTTTCCTCCTTTTCTCTTTTTTTCCTATTATTTTAGCTTTTTATTTTTGTGACAAATCACTCTCTAAATCTCTACACTTTCATTTACACTCCTTTTTGTTCACAGTCTTTTGGGACCAATTTTAGAATTTCCAAGCACAACTTCCTCATAGGTTTGACTTCTATACTATACATTGATTGTGCCCTTGCAACTTTGCATTATTTACCCCCGTTCAAAAAAACTGGCTTTAATTATATTATTTGAAGATATCAAGTGAATAAATTATATATTGACTTCTTCAAGGCGATAAGCTAAACGAATTTTGTGAATCTTTTTATTATAAACCCTCACTAAACTTTAATATATCCTCTAGGGTAACCTAGGGGTCTAAAAGTTTGTTGTATGCGCTAAATTCAACCGTAATTCGTGTAAAAAGTGAGTTAGAATTTTTTTTCTTCTTTCTTTATTATTTTCTTTCTTTGCTAAGGGACTAGTGAAGTTTAGGTGTGGGGTATTCAATTACCATAATTTATTACATTATTATACCTTCATCACCTATATTTTTGAATAATTTTTATTATTACTAAAGTGTTTTTATTTGAATTTTTAAGAAAATAAAGAGAAGCTAAAATGATGAATATCTCAAGTCCAAAAGAACCCAATTGAAGCTCAATTGAAGCGCAAAAAGCGCAAGTCAAATTCATAGTCGAGATAGTCAACCGCAAAGAAAAGGCATTATCTTCCAATCTGGAAAGTAGAATCTAACATATTATATATAAAAATTACCTATCTCGATAAGATGGAGTCATCCACATTAGCAGGTTATAGAAATTCCATTAGCAATAGCATATTTTTACAAAAGTATAAATTTAACTATCATATATTCAGTTACTTGAAAACCAAGTCAAATCCTATGAAACCCAAGAGAATTTAAGAGAAACCCAAGAGCCTTAAAGAAATAAAATATAAGAAAAATGAAGCTCATGAAATTCATCTCTCAAGTGTTGAACAGCGAAAAAAGAAAAAAGAATTAAGGGAGTAGATTTTTTGATAAATCATATGGTTGCAAGGATATTAAGTCAAATCCTATGGTTGTATGGGTCACCTAGAGACTAAGTTAAATCTTGGGGTTGTGAGAGATTCTTGTAATTTATAAATGTTGGGGGTGTTGGCCTTTTTGTTTTGATGATGTTTTAACAAACAATTTATAACTGATTTTGTTGGTCTAGTGTTTGTTTTCTTATGTATTCTAGACAAACAATGTATTGGATGTTGGATGGATTGAGCCTACGCGATCACATCAAAAGGAGGTTGGCAGAATATCGTAGTGAAGCTATGCACAATTCAAGTCAAATATCCAAGTTCAAGCTTCATTAGCAAAGTTTACCCAAGAAGAGCATATTGAAGATCAAGTTAGCTTGGGTAAATAGTTTAGGTGTCATATTATGTGTGTTTAATACTTTAAGCTCAATCATATACACACATACACATTTTGATTTTGTAGCTTTCAAGTTTAAATATGAAACAAATAAACAAAGTTACATATATACACAATTGTTTCATGTTTATACACGCTTACAATGATTTCATCAATATCAAGTTTTAACAATTCAATGAAATTATGTTTATTTACTAAATCACTTGTTTATGGATTAAAGACTTGATTATAACTGATAAACATTTCTTATAAAGTCTATTAACCCATTTAAAAGAAGTTTCAAACTTGTTTGAACTTGTTTTATCAAAATCAGGTTTTAATAAGTTCATGTTTGTGCATGTTTTTGTAAAATAGATGAGTTTTCACAATTGAAAAATGCAATTTGAAAAATTTCTTTGTTTACATGCTTATCTTCATATATACAAACATTTTCCCAATTATTACTAATTTTGGAGTTATTTTGCTATTTTCAATTGAATTTACAAAAACAAGTTTTCAACAGTTTTTCAGAAACTATAATATATATATTCAAATAATTATTTCTCATAAATAGGAAGTTATATTTTAGAAATTATTTCTCTAACATGTTCATTTACATGTGTAAAAACTTTCCTCAAAATTTTATATTTTTTAGAGTTGATTTGATATTTTTAATTAATTTTATAAAACAAGCTACACATATTTCCAGAACTGTAGAAACTGTTTGTGCATGATTGCTACAGTACCACGGTCGACCGGATTGGTCTCAGCGGTCAACCGCCAAATGTCCAGTGAGCATTTTTAGCTTTTGTGGTCAACCGCTACAGTAGCCGCGGTCGACTGCCAATGTTACCGTTGTACAGTAACGGTAACATGCTGATTTTTGTTTTTAGTGGGATGTTGGGGTTTTCTTGGGTTGTTTTCTTCTACCCTATATATACCCCCATTGTATTTATCATTCTCTCCCACCAAGAGAGTTTAAAAACAAGTTTAAATGTGGTTTAATTTTGTTTAAGTGTTTGTTTACAAAAGTTTAAGTTTGTGAAGAAATTTTCACAAGAGCAAGAGGAGATCAACAATTTATGTTTAGGCTTTCAACTCATCTCTCTCTCACTCTTGATGTGACGCCCCTAGGTTCGCACAAGGCTGCAGTTCAAGGTGAAACCAAAAATGTCAAACCTGCCATGCACCACACCATACAATAACATGTTTCACCATCATAATTACTATCTCTCTATTAGAGTCAACAACAGGTGTAGGTACAAAAGCAAGTAAAAGATAATACAAGAGATATAAGATGAAATAATAGAGACAAAAATGATATTTCATCATCCAAAATACAAAAATATAAAGTGAATCTCTGAAATAACTAGTCTGAAGATCTCAATAAGTCTCAAATACAGAATATCTGATAAAAGGAATTAAGGCACACAGCCTTTACAACTTCTAGAACATAACTCTCAAATGTCTAAACAAAATATCTACAGTGGAGCTACATAAATAAAATAAAACTACAAATGAAAGATGGGCGCTAATAAGTATCGCCATCAACCTGCGACTCTCAGTGCACCTGGCTCGTTACCTAAAATGGGAGGGGACAAGAAGCGTCAAAGCGCTAGCGAGCAACATCACAACCAACCCTAAGGGAGATGGCTTGTTGCATATAGAAAATACAGTTTATACATATATACATAAAATCATTGATCCTAATAATAAGAGGATTTTAGTATTTAGGAAATTACAACACGAGCATATGTACGTCGAGCGAAATAATCCAAACAAGGAAACCCTTATGTATATACCTTGTATCTCAAATTGTAAATCCCTAAATACCAAACCTCAGATCTAATACAGGAACAATAATATAAAGAAGACTAACTCATCTCAGAACTCAAATACCATGTCATGTCAAAACCCATATAAGTGGCATGTCCAGCCTATGTAAGTGTAAGTGTCATGCTCAAGGTTTAAATAGGTGTCCAACATATGGACTAAGACTAGGTGTAGTGGATGCCCAACACATGGACTGCATATATAAATTATCCAACACATGGACTGAATGATGAATGTCCAACACATAGACTGAATATAATGAATGTTTAACACATGGACTGAATATGATGAATGTTCAACACATGGACTGCACATAATAATTACCCAACACATGGACTGAATGAAATGTGTAGAATATCAATGAGATATATGAAAAGGATGCATATACACTAATTTCACAAGTGTCTCGGTGTGCAAATCTAAACTCATGTCCGCAAGCCATCTCACGTATAAAGATACATAATAAATAATAATTTCTAACGCCAAATATTCGAGGCGACTCCTCGTTCACATTAAAGCACATAACAAACGTAAACATGCAGAAACTGTGCCGACGAACAACCGAAACAGGCAAAAACCCTTCACAGATTTCTGTTTGCTTCGAAACAAATCTAGAAGTGACATCATTATTTTTCAAGCATAATATTACTGATATCAACATATATTAAACAACATAAAATGAAATATTAGCATGTAAATATATCGTCGAAACCCTAAACATTTATATACACATGTTTAAACGTTTTAAAAGCAAAAACTTGTGATTTAATTCATGATTAATAAATTTCAGATCTGAAATTTGTCAATGTTACTATTATAATCAATTAGAAAATTATGATAATGTATTCTCACTTCATAAGTTATAAAGATCTATCTTTTGTACACTAAAAATACGTTTTAGGCTCGAAAAATCCGAATAAAACTTAATAAAACATGCAAAATAAAAAGGTGCAGAGTTGGGCGAGATATTACTCACCTCAGATGCTGAAAAACTCCTACCACGTGAAAGAGAACAAATCCCCTTCGTTGCACTGCACAAAACCCGCTGAAACATCCTCCGAAATCCCTTAAAATCGCCAAAGAAAAGAACTAGGTTTGAGAGAGGGGAAAAGGGGCTGCTAGGGTTTGGAACACAGGAGAAAAGAGGTGTTTTTTGTATTTAAACATGTCTATATATGACAGCAAACCCAAAAAACTACAGCCCAAAACCCGAAACCCAAAACTGGAAAACCTAGTCTGACTAGAAACATACTCTTCGGTATTTTGGCTGTAACGTTTGCATCCGACCTTGGAATGAGGTGATTAAAGATTTGTTGGAAATATGCTGAAGATATCTACAACTTTGGTTTTTTTAAGTTTTCACATATTCACAACGTATTAGTGTGTAAAATATAAAATCTCTCCACTAGTCATGAATTTCCAGATTTATACATCGAGCATGATTTGTGCATTTGCTCTTATATATATATATACATATATATATTGAAGTGATCTCAAATCAATTTCTAGAATACTAAAACATCATAATATGTTATTTATAAATATATAACATATTTATTATTATTTATCATAAAATATTCAAATTTTTGGGGGTTTTACACTTGATCTATAGAGAAGTTTCCTTAAACTCTTTCTAGCTTTATATTTATTTGTTTGTTAATCATTTTTATTAAAGCTAGATTTATATTGAGTTTAAATTTGATTTAATTTATCTCTTCGTTCACACACAACCATTGAGCTTATTGTATTTGTTAGTTTATTTTCTTTCTTAATTAGTTTTAGGGCAGTTTTATTTTCATGCTTAGATAATTAGTTTCCTATCTTTATATTCATGCTCTCTTTTATTATTAAATTAGGAAATGAAAATAATATGTGTCGCTAAATTTCTTAGGATAATTACGATAAGAGGCATATACGCACTTTAATATTTCCTATATAATAAAATTATTATCATTCCCTTTTAAGATTTGCATTATCATTAGAGTTAAAATTAGGCTAATTAAGTTTTGTAAAATAATCATTGCATGAAATTTAAACTATAACATCATTAAAAATAATCTAAAAATTATAAAAATATTCTAAAATTAAGAAAAATAGCTAAAAGTTGGATATAACTCCGAATTTGAAATATTTTCCCCAAATTGGATTGAAATAAAAATAATTAAAAAACATAAGGATTTGGATATAAATGAACTTACTTGGGAATTGGGAGCTTATTGGCAGGCGGCGGGGGCTGCAGATGGATTGGGAGAGAGTTAGAGAGGGTTGGGGCCGGTGGTGGCTCAGATATGAGAGAGAGAGAGAGAGAGAGAGAGAGAGAGAGAGAGAGAGAGAGAATTGGGCGGCGTGGGTGGGCAGTAGAGTGTTGTGGCAGCCGGTGGTGCAGAATGGCGGCCCCCAGTGGCAGCGAGCGGTGGTGGCACGCGCGCAAATATTAGAGAGAGGGATGGTTGTCTACTCAGATATGGAAGAGCGGGGACACTCATTGGCAATGAACGAACCATTGCCAATGAGCTTTGACGACACCCCTCATTGACGGCATAGGCCATCTCATCGCCTATGTACACGCCAATGTATATATTGGAAATGGACTATTGCAAATGTAGGCTGACTTTCCATCACCAATACTCTTTCACATTGGAGATGAGCTTTTGGCGATGGAAGTCAACCCGTCACCAATGCGTACATTGGTGATGTTGACTTTTCATCACCAATACCCCATCGCCAATAGATGATTTTTTACCATATATACAACCATTCAACAATGTAAAATTGTTCCTTTTGGAGGAAGATTACCAGTAAGGAAAGAGAAGATCAATATACTTGAAATTATTAGCTCTATAATTAGATACTTAGAGTTCTTCTCAAATCAATAAATACATGCGTTCTCCTAATTCCCCCTTGTGCTCCACAACAATTATATAGAGCAAACCCGAGAATTGTGAAATAATTCCCAAAAAAATCATAAACATTACAAAATAACCCCTAAAAATTGAAAATTATGAAACAGCCTAAAAAACAAATTGCTACAAAAATTTAAACCCAAAGTGCTAAAATTACAAATCAGCTGCAAAATGACAAAAACGTGCAATGTGTTTGAAACTTACAAAATCATTGAGATTACAAAACACTTCAAAATAAATGCTGAAATTACAAAACAATCTCAAACAAAAATGTTAAAATCACAAATTAGTCCCATAATGTTGAAAGTTTGTAGAAATTGAAAAGAAAGCCCCTAAAAGTAAACATTTGCAAGTTAGTCCCTAAAGTAAAAAATTTGCAAGGAAAATTCGAGAATGTAAATATTTATAAAATAACTCTGAAGGAGTCTGAGTTTACAAATAAATCCAAAAGGATTATTAAATGGTCACAAATTATAATGTGATCCAGAATATTTCTTTCATTACAAGTCAATTCAATTTGCAAATAAGCACAAAGGAGACTATGAAATCACTAACGAAGCTCAAAGTCCTAAAAGACTTCATATTAACTAAACTAACCCAAAATAACCTTGAAGTCTGAATAAATCTGAAATTAATTCGAACATGATTTAAAGAATATTTAATGAATTTTGAATAAAGAGTTTTGTCAGTTAAGGATTTTGCCCCGAGTTTGAAATTTAATGAATTTTAAGAACTTTTGAATTTTTTTCTGAATAGTTAGCCATTGATTTATGCAATATTGATTATGAGTGATTATTGATTCAAAGGTTTCAAGCAAAATATCATTTAGAATTTTAGTTTTAATGAGGAGAATTTTTTTGCATTTTACAACCCAAATTTCAAAAGTCGTATTTTTGCCGTTTGAGTTGGACTATATGTTTTGAACAGAGGAATTTTTATATAGTGAGAAATTTTCAAACCTTTAAAAGAGTCTTTTGTTATTTAAATTAATGATTATCTTTTGGTTATCTTTGCTTTTCAAAAGTTATGAATCGACATTTACAGCTGGGTCTTAGAGCACACCAATAGAGGAGTTAGTTGAATTTGGAAAGTTTATTATCAATAGTTTCTGATAGATTGGGAAGTATAGAGGGTGAAACTTTCTTAATAGTGGTAAAATGTAACACTTTGCGTCGTCCGGACTGGAAAGTAGCTATTGTATCGATTTTCCAGTGATAATAGATTAGATAGATTCTTTTTATCTATAAGTCTAAAGTATTTTTGAGTATTAGTTAGTTAAATAGAGGTTTTTATAAGGTTTTATATATTAAAAAGCCTAAACGAATTTTAAGTCAAAGCCGATAGAACTGTTAGTCAATCCATTAGGTCCAAAATTCTTATATAAAGCCTAGATAACCCTAGATATTAGGATTTTCGTATCTTTGACAGTCACATCACCAACCAAGTAAGAAGAAGGAAGAGGCCGAGCTTTTACACTATAGGGTTGTTTGGTTCGTTTCTTTGATATAGGGAAATGCAATTTCATCTAAAGAAACACAAGTTTTGAGTTTTCTAAACTTTTCCAAGAAATAGATCGTTTCGGTTTGGTTCGCATATAAAAAATGGTAGGAAACCAATGTATTTAATTTTCTTATGTTTGGTTCGCATGGAAAAAAGGGAACACTTTTGTTGATTTGACATTTCCCACTTTTCTTATGTTTGGTTGGCTTTGAAGTATGTAGGGAAAAATAATTATGGTCACTATGGTAAGATTACTCCCACTATTTACAAATTTATTTGTGCTCGCTATATGAGGTAATATTAATCATATAAAAGTTCGAATGTAACATGAACAAATAATAATATCCCGAATGAATTATAAATTTCTGTTTGTATTAATGAAATCATACGAAACCTGAAATAACATGAATTAATTGCTCATGTGGACTGTTTTGAACAAACAAGAATAGAACCTGCTGATAATGACAAAAACGATGTGGTCACAAACTGAACACAACCAGGCATGGTATAGCATCAACAGTATATGCACAAAAACTGGCCGAGAACAAAAACACAACACAACCAGGCTCCACAACACAAATAAAAATTGCACAAATAGAACTTGAACAAAATAACATCAACAAAACAGAACAGGACAAAACCTGAACACAACCAGGCTCCACAAAACAACCCATATGTGCACAAAACCTGGTCGAGAACAAACCTAGACACAACCAAGCTCCACAAAACGGAACTGGTCACAAACTGAACACATCCAGGCTCATAAAACAACTCATATGTGCACAAAACCTGGCGGAGAACAAACTTGAACACAACCAAGCTACACAAAACCGAGTTATTGAGTCTGGAGATAGCGCTTCCAAAATTTCCTAGGATGGAATGCGCAAAACTTTATATCAGTTCTGCTGTTTATAGATTTGCTTTTCTATGCCAGTTCTTTTTGTTCGGAATCCTTCCTCTGCATTGTTCTTATACTCATTGTAAAAACATAATATTGATATTTTGCTGGCAGGGAATGGGTTGTTCTGTGAATCCGGCTCTGGTCACAAGTTACCGCACAATTTTCACAAGGCAGAGGAAATATGATGCCTGCCATATGCTCAAGGATCCTCAATTCTATGTGATGCACGTTCGATGTTACTTTGCCAGTTGTTGGTGAATGATACCGAAGTTCAGTGAGATCAGCAAAAGTGGGAATTAGGCTATCCAGGAAACAAGATAAATGCGTGCATTGGCATAGTGTCCAACTTCTTCCGTAAACGGTATTTTGTAGTTCATTGCTGACCCCTGCTCACTGTATCCATTGCTTTGTTTGCAGTGAACCCTGGAATGTGTGAACAACATAATCAAGCTCACTATTCTTTGGCTATTTTAGATGTTCCGAGTTCTATGGTTTACACTGATTTTTTTTTTAAAGTCTATGGTTAAACCACTTCTTTGGATGTGCAAAACTCAAAGATCATGTACATTGTTTACTCAAAGGTCACGTATATTTGCTTTGGCTTATCCAAACCACGTATTGTACCAGGCCTATAATAGACAAAGCTGAGAGAAACCGTACACCTTATGAAGGAAGAACTTCTACAAGCTCTTGTCATCCATCAAGCAAAATCAAATATTTACTTGGTAATAATGTAAAAGCAATGCTGAGATACTCATGCAAGTCCAAATAATACAGATCACATTTATATGAAAGCTCACGTCTCGGAGTTTTACTACTATATTCAATGATGACTTGTTCTTGAAATCTACAACCTGGTGTGCAAACGCAAAATTTATGAGATAAGATCTCATCATTATTTCATCTCAAGCTGAATCCACTTAATTGTTTCTTCCTGCAGCTGTTAGAACTGACTTCTTGCCAAGAATAATTAACAACTAACTTCTCATCTATACATACAATTTTCAACTTAAACATCACTGATTAAGTTTATATATATAGATTTCACTTTGATGCTGGAAAAAGTAGAATCTTTAGCCAGGCAAAGAAGTAGGATTAAAAAAAAGTGAAATATAAAATATTTGAATATCAAGCAGAACATGCCATTCAAGGATTAAAAGTCATTAAAACAATAGATCTTGTTTGAAATTCGTTGTTTGATCTCGGATAAAGGAGCTTAAATGACAACTTTCAGCACTCACCAGAGTAAGAAAGGGCAACTAAAGCTTTGAGAGCTTCTTTACGTGTTTTGTCATCTTTGCCGGTTTCCAGCATATTCAAAAGACCTAGAAGTCCACCCATCTCTACTACTCTCACCCTTCTTTCATCTGCAATCGGGAAAGTTTAGGAGCATCAGAAAACTTTGATCTTTTAGGTCCCCACTTGAGTTCTTAAAAAAGAAGACAAAAGAACCTTTTGAGAAAAAAATTCGAAAGATTAAAGGGTCGGCGATCGCCGCGACCAATTCATCCGCTGTCAAAGCTCCTCCTTATAACAAATCAAAACAAAATTAAGAAAAAAATTCGAAAGATTGAATCATTGGGGTCTCAAAAAGATAACCTTTTGAGAGAGAGCGGCAAGTTTGGGGACGGAACGGAGATAGGGATGGCGAGAGTGGAACCGCTCGAGTGCGGATTTGAGGACGAAGCTACCGTCGAAAGACATCTTTGGAGAGATGAAGAAATCCTAAAAATCACGAAAGAGAGAGAGAGTAATTGGGTTGGGGATTTTGGGTTCGGGATGAAGAGGAGAAGCAAAGAGGCCGCGGGAGTTTCTGGCGGGAGGCGGCGGGAGGAGAGAAAGGAGGCAACTATAGCGCCTCCAAACAAATCAACGAGGGAGAAGAAAATCCGAGGTGGCCAGGTTTTTGTCCATTTCACTTGGTTGGGGAAGGAAATCGGAAGGAGGAAAAAAATTTGATGTGGCTATGTTTTCAGCGGCCTTTTCCCTTTTCAACCATAGCCAACCAAAGCCACGAAAAGAAATCCGCGGAAACAAAAAATCTGATGTGTGGAAGGTGTCAGACGCAGAAACCCTTTTCCACGGGCCTTTTAAGCGAACCAAACAGCCCTATGAAGGAAGAGGAGAGCTTTTACACTATGTTTGTCAACTTTGAGATTATTTTTTTCGATAGAAATACTTTCAAGCGAGTACCAATTTCTATCTATTACATTTGATTCATTCATGCATTTCAGTTCTTGTTACAAAATGTTTCTCTATCCATCATGATAATATATGTTCTTTCCTTTTGATCATATTCATATCGATGTTTTAATGTGAAAACA
Source organism: Asparagus kiusianus (assembly GCA_022839385.1). Lineage (NCBI taxonomy): Eukaryota > Viridiplantae > Streptophyta > Magnoliopsida > Asparagales > Asparagaceae > Asparagus > Asparagus kiusianus. The sequence continues at coordinate 193,520 of BQKN01065478.1, forward strand.
TGCATGTGTGATGATTTTGGCGCTAGAGCTCTAGAAGTCCATGAAATTAGTAACACATATTTTATATGTTAGTTTATGTTGGTAATATATTTTATAATTTATTATGATAAAAATTTTGAGTTCTTACTATGTTTGAGAAGCTGTGTTTAAAATTGTATATCATAAAATCCAATTTTTTGTTAAATCATGATCTTTGATATAAAATAGCACTTATATACCCTATCGTTTCAACTATTTTTCACCTATATACCCTCACTTGTATTTGCTAGCAAAAAATACCTTAAGTTATTTAAACCTGTACTTATATACCCTCATTTTTCTAGCAGGACGTAAATACCTGAGTGCTTCACAATTAAAACTTAAATACCCTAAAGTTTTTACAATTAGCACTTAAATACTTTAAAGTTTTTAAAACTTGCATATAAATACCCTCAGTTATGCAAACTTGAGGGTATATAGGTGTTACCAAAAACAAGTGAGGTATATAAGTGCAAGTTTAAAAAACTTTAGGGTATTTTCTTGCTACAAAATATAAGTGCGGGTATATATGTAAAAAGTAGATGAAACAATAGGGTGTATATAAGTTCTATTTAACCTAATTTTTATGTGCAATAGGTTTGTGAGTTCATATTGAAAAGGTATAGCTTTGGAAATCAGACGTCTGGTTAGAAAAATAAGCTGTCTCATTATTATTTTTCTGAAACTTGTTCTCTATTCTTTGAAAATCAGACGTTTGGTTCAAAAATTCAGTATCTGAAAATTTGCACAGATTGTTTTTATGTGTTTTATGAGTCATTTGACTCTGTAACTTTTTTGCATGAATTTCATTGATGTTGAATCTTTGTGATCCTTTTTTTAGTGAGTTTTGAAAGTGTTCAAATGTTTATTGGTAATTTACCCAGTTGAACCGAATTTTGATGAAATACGATTCATGAATTAGAATCTTTGGCCCAAACTCTAAATTGAATTGTTACTAACATGAGACTGATGTTTTAATAATATGAGTATGTTATAGACGAAAATCAACTAAGTGTTAATCTTTCTAGAGAAGCCGATACATGTCTCACCCCTCGCCTAATTAGATGAATTAAGGTCGTGACGACTCAAATTATTCCTACGGCCTACTATGATAATCGACAAGTTACGTAGCCGAGTCAAAGGTAGTATTGGTTGGCCCCCTCACCCGATTGACCCTAGAGCAACCCGCACTCGGTCTACTGTGTCAGCCGACAACTTGCGTAGCCGAGTCAAAAAGGTGGTAATTGTTGGCCACCTCACCCGATCAACCCTAGAGCAACACTCACTCAACCTATTATGTTAGCCGACAACTTGCGAGACCAACTAAAATGGCGGTGCTTCTCAGCCCTTGACCAAACAAATAGAGAGACAACAATTACCTTGAACCCCTCGCTAGCCGATTGCTCTCGCAGTAACTGCTCTGGCAAAATCATCATTACTGTAGCCCCCATAGTCTTTATGACTTATTGGACCCAGTCAAGTCCAAGCACCTGCTATCATTCCCTCATTAAATGACAAGATAACTCACCTTCTTCCATGGACGATATCTGGAAGGTATCCGTTGACTCTTCAGCCTGACTAGACTTGGCCGAAGTGACCTTCATACCCCTCTAAATCGAATATAAAAGGGAACTACATGAGGTTAATTCTTCTACTTTTTGGTAACTTTGAATAACTACCTATACAAGTTGTCTTTGATTCTCCCACTCAAGATTAAAATACTATCTTGATCATCGAAGGAACAATTGGAGAACCCAACTCTGCCCTCTTACTAGTTTTCACTGCTAAAAAATTAGGCATCCTAGACGGAAAATTCCGTCTAGGATGCGTATCCTAGACGGAATTCCGTCTAGAATAGCCGTCTGGGATGTTTCCGTCTAGGATACAGTATTCTAGACGGAAATTCCGTCTAAAATACATCCTAGACGGAATATTCTAGACGGAATTAAAAACCGTCTAGAATACATCCTAGACGGATTATTCTAGACGGAAATTCCGTCTAGAATAATTTATCCTAGACGGAAACAATTTCCGTCTAGAATGAGTATTCTAGACGGAAATTTCCATCTATAATACTCATTCTAGACGGAAATTTATGTTTTTTAATTTTTTTTAATTTTTTTTTAAAAATGTATTCTAGACGGAATTTTAGTATCCTAGACGGAATTTCCGTCTAGGATACTTTGCTACAGTAGTTTTTTTTTTTGCAGAATCTACTTGGGATGCATGTACATAATATTGACAAAAAAGAAATTATATTCATATCCAACACAATATAATTATATTCCAATATCAAATCCCATTATATTCAAATAATACATTCACCAAAATACTAGAAAAAAAATTGTTCACAAACTTTTACATCAATTATTTACACGAATTCACATAGGATTTTCCCTTCGCAATCAACTCATCATCATCACCACTCTTCTTATTAAGCCCAAGCCTATTCTTCCTTGCCTCTTCCTCTTCAACATCTTCCTCGCCTTTGTCAGAATGATCGCATGTATCTTCTTCGCTTTTCACCTTCCCTTCAGCCCCACCATCATGCATGCCTTTCACATAGTTGGTATAAAGTTTAAGATTGACCAAGAATTCAAAATGAAGAGAAACAAAACTGCATTTCAGATTTGAAGTTTTAGTGCAGAAGTCTGAATGAAAAGGAATGCTATATCGAATCCTCATGAGCATATTGGTATAAAGTTTATAAGATTCAAGAAATAGACTAGTAGATAAAAAATCCAAAATTAGCAATATCACCAATATATAAGATAGTCAACAAACAATATCTCATCTTTTTACCATGTATGCAGGTCCTTAAACAGTAACAAGTATAAAAAGGAGAAAAGCATTAACAATTCTATATAATATACTTGTAGAAGAATAGCAAATACATTAAACTCAAATGCAGTTACTATGCAGTAACGGGCCTGGGCATGTTCCAAACAGTATCCACTCACTTTCTGATTTTATTTCTATTTATATTTATTTGAGAAAAACTTAAACCATGCCTGCACCATCAACCCTGATGAACACTCTGCGCACAAGCGCGCCACAGAAAACATGTTTGGTTAAGAAGGGTCACATGGAACTTTTTCCAAAATGGAGGATTCACACAAACAACTTGTAAGCAGACATCTAAGCCATCAAAACAAAAGATGAAACTTTGGACATTCAAAGCACCATTCAGATATCAATAAAGATGAAATTTTTAAATCATATATGAATGAAAATAAAGCGTACATTTGATTAGCTTCATCAATGGCGTTTGACAAGGGGAAAAGTGGTTCGATATCCCAATTTCTTGTAAAAAGTGTGCCATCAGCAGAAGCCTTTGTGATCAGCTGCAAAAAACATTTTAAAATATCATTTTAAAAGATGATACACTACTAACTGTATCCCAAATTAATTGCAAAAATGTAACCATATAATCCTAACAAATACACTATACGTGCATGAATATATGCCGATATGTATATTCACCTCCTTCATAAGCTTTTGGTTAGCAGCCCTTTGTGAATCATCCTTGCAGCGAGCAAAAGTTCTTTCCACATAAGTACGGAGTGATGCTGGGAGAGTTCCCTGTGAAGAGCAACATTAAAAAGACCACTTCAAAAATTAAACAAAGAAAGCCTCAGAACAAAGCTCATATATCTCTCCTTCACTAACCAGAAAATAAATGTGCATATGCCACACAGGCATGCATGTGAGGGGAGAGATGAAGATCTTGGCTTCATTAAGTATAAAAATATAAAGGGATATCTTCAAAATTATTATGTATATATAGCAAGTAATCAAAGCTTTGAACAAGGCACATGCAATAAGAACAAGTAATCAAACAAGCATTTGGAGAAAAAACTTTGTAATGTTTGAGATTGTCCAACTACCTAACATGGAGCATGGAAAAGAATAAAAAGATTACTTGGATAAGTTAGCTTTTAGCTTTTTGACTAGCATTTAGCTTTTTGACTGTCAAGTAAAACTCTTATGCAACCTATGAAGAAAATATGAAATCTATCAACCATGGTTCAAATCCTGTTTCACTGTTTCACATAGTTAACTCATAATTACTTCGAATAACAATTACCATCTTCCATGGATTCCTGCCTTATAGTAGAGCATAGTAAAATTGCAAATTTCTAGCATAAAGAATCAGCAAGCAAAATATTAATGGGTTGAAGATTACCTGTAACTTTGTTAGACGAGACTTTACATTGTTTATAAATACATCATGACCTTGCAGTACATCTTCACAACTAAAATCCCCATATGCTTTTATCTCTTTTGTGGTAAAGATGGTTTTTGATCTTCTCAGTGTTTTTGCATAATCAATTAATTACAGGTTGAGATTCACAATCTGATCTAACCAGATACAAATCAGCACAAACAAAATCCCCAAATCCAAATTCGACATACCTGAGTCTCGGTCGGGCCCTCCCTATGCCTCTTGAGACCAGGAGGAGGAGAGGGGAGGCGACGACGGGACGATGATGTCGGAGGAGGACGTCGAGGAGCTGAGGGGGAGGCGACGACGAAACGTCGAGGAGGACGACGGGAGGGTGCGGGATCGAGGGGGACGACGGGAGGGCGGCGGTTCTGGCCTTCGAACAGAGGAGAAGAATGGGAGGGCGCGGAGGATTTGGGAAATTAGGGTTTGAGGCGGGAGAATTTAGGGATGAGGCGGGAGAATGGGGTGTTGAGGCGGCAATTACAGGCGCCAGAATTTTTGGGGATGTGATTTTTTAAATAGAAACTGATCTGAGTATCCTAGACGGCAATTTCCGTCTGGGATACAACCTAGACGGAAATTTCTGTCTAGGATGCTTAATTAATTTAAAAAAAATTTAAATAAATAAATCCGTCTACAATACTATTCTAGACGGAAATTTTCCGTCTAGAATAGTATTTCCTAGACGGAATATTCTAGACGGAAAATTTCCGTCTAGGATATTACATCCTAGACGGAAATTTTTCCGTCTAGAATATTCCGTCTAGGAAATTCAAATTTCTACTAGTGTTTTTATGTGTAGAGAAGAACAGCGGGCTCTAGAACTAGTCATCAGAAGGAGATTGATGACCCTAAACACTCTCATAACTCTGACATAAACTTCATATTTGATAACCGACATCAACAGAGTAATATGCTATTATGATTCCTAAGTTAATAGTTCGGGTGGAGATAATGTTAATCGTATACTATTGGATTACACACGCAACACAAGGGAATTAGGTGTTTAGACATCGGATGTGTCTCTCGATCAACATGGTACCTTTTAGCTAAGTAAGGAAAGATCATAGCTTTATTGATTATAATGCACAATGGTAGTGACTTAATCGATCCATGGTGTCATGCATCTACAAGAGAACCATCTATTCCTTCATGCAAGTATTGACTCCTCAACTGTAGCTCATGCATTATCAAACTAACTTAAACATGGTCAAGTTTTAGATTCTAAACTCAAATTGAAACGAGATTATGAAGGGGTTTGAGATGATACATGATGGTGACTCTAGATTCCTCCTTTGCCAAGCTTTCTTGCAACTCCTTCTCCTTGCTTCTTCTTCTTCTAGATATTGAGAGATAGAGAGCTTGAATGGGAAATAACAATGGAGATTTGGGGATTTTTTGACTTGAGTGTGGCTATCCAAAGGTGATTCTATCTTATAAAGCCTAAGTTGACTGAGTAATTAAGCTTAAGGAGTATTTTCATAATTAATGACCTAAGCTCAATTGGGTTGGGATTCCTTGGCCGAAAACTCGTTAAATGGTCATTTAGAAAGCCCGATAAAGTACAAAAAATCACCAAGGAATTAAGAGCGAAATTTAAAAAATATATACTAACAATGTTTTTTTATATATAGTTATATTTGTATATTTGGTCTTCAAAAATAATTTTGATTAAGAGAATTGAAAATTATTTAAAACAAAGAGTTAGCACGTTCTTTTCAAAACTTTTAAATTAAATTTTTAAGTTAGACTTGGTTTTGTATAGCTATAATGAAAAGATTTTTTAGGAGATTTACCTTAAAGTTATATATAAAAATATTTTTTTGAGTAATAACGAGCTTTAATTAGAATGTCTAAATATATCTAGTAAATTAATTATTTGCTAACTTCTTTAAATTGGTAAGTTGACCGAATTTTATGTGTATATTCACTGCAAACCCTCACAAGACTACAACTCATCTACTAGGGTAACCTGAGGGTTCAAAGGCTTATTGTATGCGCTAAATACAATCGTAATTCCTACGAATGTGAGTTTTAATTTCTTTCTTTACTAGAGGACTAGCAAAAGTTTAGGTGTGATATATTTGATAATCACATTTTTATTTTATTTTTATACCATCGTTATCTATTTACATGAATAAATATACTACTAATAATTATTTTTACCTTAATTTTTATGTTAATGAAGAAATAATGAATAAAAGCCCAAAAGACTCTAACTTCCTCATTTTATAACCTTTTATTGAAGCTCAGGATCAAGCCAAGAAGACTATAAAAGCTAGAGAAAACAAAAATTCAATATGAAAAGAAATCATATTCAAGATGGTTGGCCGCAAAAAAATAACGATATCTCCAAATCAGGAAGGTGGAATTTAACATATAATATATAAAAATCGTCTATCTTGACGAGACGAAGCCATCTGTCAAACCAGATTTTTTATATAAGTATAGATACTAGTATCAATACCAGTATCGATACCAGCATTGATAGGAGTATCGATACCAGTATCGATACTAAATGTGGAGTTACGATTTAAAGGCTGAAATTGATTAACTTAGGAATCAAGTTTTAATCCAAGGGCTCTCATTCATTAATTGAGAAGACCTTCCAAATTGTACCTTTTGTTACAATTAATAAAAGAATATTTTTACCTCATCATATTTTTCTTTTATTCTCTTTATTTGAATATGAAGATGAAGGTAGGATGAAGTTGAAGATCAAGATGAAGGTTTGCTATCGCCTTGAGGCTAGAACCCTCTTGGGATGTAAATTTTCTCTTTGTTAATAAATTTATCTTTTACTTTTTTTCTTGTTGAAATAGCCAAGATGCTAGAACCTTATTGCCTTAGATTTATTTTCTAACTTAATAGAGTAGATTTACTTTCTTGTCTTTAGTTTCTTGCTTTAAAATTTTACATTTATTTCTTACAATTTATTTTGTAGTTTAGATTTTATTTTCTTGCATTATTCACCATGAGGCTAGAACCCTCTCAGTATTAGTTTAATTTTGTTGATGATACCTAAGTGATGTGAGCATGTTTAAACAAATTTCTCTTTGTTCAATGTTTAGAATTTTATCATGTTTACTTAACCATATTTATAAATTAGGTTATTTAAGAAAATTTGATTAATTAGGATGTTAAATCCTAATTAGTTTAATTCAAGTGTTTATATCATGATGAGTTAATTTCTGTTAAGTAATTATGAAAGATTTAATCTTGTTATATGCTTCATGTTGATAAAAATAAGTTTTTAAATAAAGTTACAAAATACAAAACATCAGAAACCTGAACTTGTGTTTTCCTCTCTGGCCGGTCGACCGACCAAGACTAGTCGGTCGGCAGGTGAGGCCCTGAGCATGCACATTGTGTGCACGGTTACTTTCGATTGACCGACGCCCTGAGGGCGATCAACCGACCTGTGTTCTCTTTGTTTTTGAGTGGTTGTTTTTGCATTGTTTGACCGTGGGTGCGGGGTTCAAGCCGCACGATAACACACGTACAAGCATGAGCATACATGAATAGTGTTGTAGCACACACACATATATCATGGAGAGGATTATTACAGGTATTGTTTTCAACCATACTTGGGATATGGGTTATTTAAATATTATATACATATATGGATATTGTTGATGATTACTGCTCAGTACTACTTGGGATAGTGCGTCGATATACCGTTAGTACAGGCCATTGAGTCGGGTTTTAGAATGCTTGATCTAGTATTCCGTCCCGCATGTAGATGCGATGAGGCTTGTGATCCGTATACCTAGGATGCCTTGATTTGGTAGTCTTTCCCGCACGTTGATGCGATGGGACTAATGAGCCATGTACACCATTAGCGATTTGGTAGTTCGTCCCGTATGATAATGCGATAAATTATAAACTTTGCAAGGATTTGCATTATGATAATTATCTAATAGCCCGAGTCTTTGTGGATGCCATTATGAGCATGACTCATCGCTGAGTTATATATGACCGATGTACTTTACTCTTATGGATACTCGAGATTATATATTGTTATTTATATTATCTTCCAAGGGATAGTGGAAGATATTTTTGGTTTGATATTGTAATGACTTTACTTTCTTGTATTGGTTTACTTTAATCCTAGTTTGGAATTGATAATTAGCGATTCACAATTTAAGACATATGGTATATACATGAGGGTTTTCTTGTTTGGATTATTTCGCTCGACATACCAGTTTCATGTTGTGAGTTTCTAATTATTAGTTCTATTTAGATTGTTTATTCTTAGTTCGACATTGATGTTTAGTTATCTACAATTTGAGACATATGGTATATAAATGAGGGTTTTCTTGTTTGAATTAT
>BQKN01065478.1:202107-252401 GCA_022839385.1 Asparagus kiusianus
ATTTGAGACATATGGTATATAAATGAGGGTTTTCTTGTTTGAATTATTTTACTCGACATACTACATCTCGTGTTATAGGTTTCTAAATATTAATTTCATTTAGATACAAGGTAAATAATCTAGGTAGACTATGCTTAATAGATAGAGCCTCAATCACGTCTAATAGCCCTTCCCCTGGGGGTGGATGGAGATGATCTTGCTATAGCGCTCTGACACTCTTGTTGTTTCTTTTTTTTTCAATTCCTTTAAGGTAGCAGCTCAAAGTTCCGGAGAGCCGCAGGATGACGGACTTCCAGCATAGTCGTCGTCACATGTTTTTAGTAGATGAGACTCCACCATAGTTGATATTTTCTTTTGGACATTTAGAGTTTTGTATTTTACCTTGTAAAAGCTGTGTGCCTTAGTTTATTTTCAGTTAACTCAGATTGAGATACTTCACATTTATTTTAGACTTTAGTTGTATACAGTTTATTCAGTTGAGACATGATTATATTTATTAGATATCTCTTTCTACATCATGTCTAATGCATTTATTTCTCATATTTTACATGTTTTGTACCTACACTTGTTGTTGATTCAACTTGAGAGATATTACTGCGATGGTGAAACGTATTATTGCACAGTGTGAGTGCATGACAGGTTTGACATCTCTGGGTTCACATTGGACTACAGCTATGTGTGAAAACAGGTGCGTCACGCCTCATATTTCTAATTGAATCCCCCATCACTTTTTTTATTTTCCTCTTTATTCTTGATTTTTCTCTCATGTGTTTTTTTATTTTTCTCCTTTTATTTTTTTTCTTCCCTTTTGTTAATTTTGTTTACATTTACACTTTATCACATCCACTCTTTATCTCTCCACTCTTAATCTCATTTTGTTTTTATTTATATACAATCACTCTTACTCTCTCTATCTCTCCAAAATCACATTCACCCCTCCTAATTGTCATACACATAACATAAGAATCGATTTTGATTTTCTCCTACAAACACCTTTCTCGTGAAATCGATAACTTTTTATACTATAACTTGATTGGTTGTGCCCTTGCAACTTTAGAGGTATACATTTATGCCCTATCAATATTTGTAAAGATGGCTGCCAAAATTAAATAAAAAAGTAATTGTATGATATTTGTAAAGGGTTTAGTCACAAGAATTAACTTTAAAATAGGGTTTGGAACCATGAGTATAATAGGGTTTTATCCAAAAGGTTATGGTGAACCCTAAAGCTTGATTAATTGCACTAATCCAAGAGTAGGCAGGCTAACTTTCACAAACTTGTAGGTTTCTAAACTCCTGCTAACAAGATCATGAGTTGCCGATTTAGATTCAAGAGTCGATACCAATAACGGTAATCTACTGACAAAACACAAGAATGTTACATCCTTCCCCTTTAAAGGAAATTTCATCCCCAGAATTATACATATCCTTAAAACAATTGTGGATATGTCTTCCGCACCACAACTTTAGGTTCCCACATTACCTCATTAATCCCATGATCACTCCATATTACTTTAAATAGGAATATGGACTTGTTACTATTAGACCCTAATGCCACTAGGAAAGAACCCTAGAGGGAGGTGAATATTGTTTATACTAATCTAATACGATTTAATGCCAATTAAAACTAATTAATAAATATCCAAGTAAGTATAATATGTGACAAGATATATACGCAATGATATACAAATAACACAAGGGTGGAACAAACAAGTGTAAATAATATAATGGACAAACTAAATAATGAGACAATGGCGATATGAGCAATGAGCACAAATATAAATGAACGTCAATGTACTCAAACACAATCAAATGATCGTGGAGTTTAGACCTTTCGTCCTAGTCTCTGCTCCCCACTCCCGATGAGAAATCTACTATTACACTAGGTTTTTGACGCTCATCCGAAAACGTGTATACCATATAATATCGGTTTTCAACGCTCACCGATCAACGTTCATAATCACTCACAATGTAACTACACAACTACCACCTCAAGTGTTAGCCTCTCACGTGTCTCCCTCAAGTGCTCGGAATTACTACCTTTCACTAGGCTTTACTACTGACGTCACTCCTCTTGGGACCGACCACGTCTCTCACCTCTACACTCCTCATAGTGTACTTGTGCAATACAATGTAACCTCACATATTAACGCTCAACAATAAATGATTGTTCTCTAAACAAGCTGAGATCTCAATTAAGCCCACTCTCAATGCCACAATCCCACAATAAGCTCAATAGGTTGTGTGTGAATAAAGAGTATAATCAAATATAAACTCAATGTAAACACTAGCTTAGTAAAGATGATAAACAAAAAATAATTAATGTAAAGCTAGTATTGAGTTTAGAAAATCTTCTCTTAAAAACAAGATGGAGAGATGGAGATTGAAGCTCAAACAATAAAGATGATCTTCTTAACTTGTGAAAACTTCAACACAAACCAAAAACTTGATTTTTTTTCAAAACACACTAAACAAACTTGTAAACTCTTTTTTTAAACTCTTCTTGGATAATAATAGAGCTGGGCAGAACATAAGAAAAACCCAGCAAAAAGACAAAAAAACCCGAAAAAATAGGAGTCTAGAAAACTAGCCGTTATGCAGTTATAAATCGACTTGCTACAGTGATAAGTCGACTTGTAACTAGCCGTTATAGTCAAAAAATCAGCATATAAGTCGACTTGGAAGAAAGCATAAATCGACTTACTATAAGTCGACTTGACAGGTTCAATTTAGATTTTCAGAAACTGGAATATTATAGAGTAGTCGACTAATGTGCCTAGTAGTCAACTACTAATACCGATACATGCCTCGCAGAGTCTGGATGGACTCAGTGTAGTAGACTACTAAGCTTAGTAGTCGACTACTAAGACTTTTATTGAACATTGTGTGATCGCGAGGTTCGAGTTGCACGATAGTACACATATAGACATGAATATACATGAATAGTGTCATAGTACATTTTGGCCTCTTTGTTTTGATGATGTTTAACAAACAATTTATAACTAATGTTGTTTGTCTAGTATTTATGTTTATCTATTTATTGTATACAAACAACATGTTGGAGGATGGATGGAATTACGTATTCACGATCATATCCAATGGAGGTTGGCAGAATTGTGGTATGAAGCCTACGTAATTCAAAGTTAAAGATTCAAGTTCAAGCTTCATCCGTAAGTGTACCAAGTCAAGCTTATTGAAGATCAAGATTGCTTGGGTAACTTAGTTTAGGTTTTATATTATGTGTGTTAGTACTTTAAGCTCAATCATATACACACATACACGCTTTGGATTTGTATATATATATATATACATATATGTTTTGGTTTTTTAAGTTTAAATATGAAACAATTGAATATAATTGGAAAATAATTTTTGTTTCATGTTTATATGCTTATATATGATTTTTATCAATATCAAGTGTATATTTAATGAAATCATATTTATTGTTTTTGAAAAGTTTGCAAAGATATGCAATTTTATGAAAATATTATATTCTTAGTTTTTTGGACTTAACAATAGTTATATACATCTTTTATTAAGTGTACAAAATTATTTTATAAAGTTTCAAAATATGGTTAAGCTAAAATGTCAAAACTCATGTGTTTACATTTTCATATTTTGGACTATTTTGTAAAATAATGATATTTTTCATTTGGGATGTACTTTTTGAAAACCAGTCTTTGTAAAATGTTTATTATCATGTCTATAATCATTTTCCAAAGTTTTACATTTTTTTGAATTTGTTTGATATTTTTAAACAGGGTTTCAAAATCAGAAAATAGTTTTTTTGCATGTATCTGTTTGTGGTCGACCGTCACGGTCGACCGCCCCTGAGTCCAGAGACTCAGGAAGTTTTTTTTTTGAGGCTCGCGGTCGACCGTGACGGTCGATCGGATGTTCTCGCAGTCGACCGCCACGGTTGACCGGCTGATGTCCTGAGCCGTTTTTAGTTTCTGTTGTTGCTCGCGGTCGACCGCGAAATTCCCACGGTCGACCACCGATCGCCCAACGGTCATTTTTGTACAGAATCTGATTTCTGATTCTATGGGCTTTTTGGTTATTTCTGTTGGGTTTTTGACTGAGGTTTTGGGAGGCTATATATACCCCCATTGCTCTCTTCTTTCAGCAGCAACTATGAGAGGGTTTTAAACCAAGTTTAAAAGAGTTTCATCAAGGGTTTAAGTTTTTGTTTAAGTGTGTTTAAAAAGATTTTAAGCATTTGAGAGTTTAATTTTGGGAAATTAATTTCACAAGAGATTGAGGAGATTATCTATTAGTGTTAGAGCATCCAACCATCCTCCCTCAATCTCTTAATCTATTGAGAAGTTTTCTAAACTATATTTCTAGCTCTTTTATATATATTTGATTATCATTGTTATTAAGCTAGAATTATATTGAGTTTAGTTCTTTGATTTATTTCTCTTTGCTTACAAGCTTATTGTATTTACATTCAAGTATAATTGGGTTGTGGGATTGTGTAAAGTATAATTGGGTTGTGGGATTGTGTAACCTAGAGAGTGAGCTTATAATTCGTTCTCATCCATTGTAGAGAACAAACACTTTGTATTGTGCTTAATTGTGAGATTCACTTTGTATTGCACTAGTGCACCGAAAGGAGTGTTTGGTGAGAGTCGGGGTTGCTTCCAAGAGGAGTTGCGTCGGTTGACGAACCTAGGAAGAGGTTGTATCCGACCACTTGAGGAAGGACACGGAGAGACCAACACTTAGAGGGCGTGGAGTATAGTCACATTGTGGTATTGTGTGGTGTAAACGTTATTCGGGTGATCATAGAAAACCTGATTGTGATAGTGGATTTCTCCCCGGGAGTGGGGAGCGGAGACGTAGGACGGAAGGTCCAAACTCCGTAATTATTTGCTTGTGTTTGAGTTTGCTTTGCCGTTTCATTTGTGCTTAGTATTTATTCTTTCTTGTCGCCATAGTCTATTGCCCTATCACATTTGTAGATTGTTTATTTCACCCTTGTGTTAGTTTATATATCATTGTATATATCTCATAGTGTATCTCATTGCTAGGATATATCTCTTTATTCATATTGCTTATCCTAGCTCATATATCTTGTTGTATTTCATACTTGCTAGGATAACTGGTTATTAGTTTTAATTGGCATAAAATCAGATTAGATTAACGTAAGACCCTAATCACCCCCTCTAGGGTCCAACAGTACACACATGAGTATCCCAAAGGGGATTTTGACAAGTGTTAAACTGATTACACTTGAGTTAGAGATCGTTTATACACATGTTGGATATCGTTGATAAGCACAGCTCAATACTATATGAGATAGTGCGTCGATATACCAGACATACACAGTTTATACACGCAATGGATATCGTTAATGAGCTCAGTTCAGTACTACGTGTGGTGGTGCGTTGATATTCTATACGTACAGGCTATTGAGTCGGGTTTGGATGCTTTGTCTAGCAGTCCGTCCGCACGGAGGTACGATGAGGCTTGTAATGACCGTGAATTTTGATACTAGTTAAAATAATTTTTTGGTATTTTAAATATTTAATTATTATTTTAAAAAGTGTATTTGTATTTTCTCTATTTTCTAGAATTTTCGATGATTTAAAAATCTAAATTTTATTTTTACTTAAATGATTTTAATATTTATAAATTACTTTAGTGCAGTAAAAATTTCTAGAATTCATCTGTTGTGTTATCGATACTATTACGTATCATTTTGAATAACACGTTGTAATATTTTTACCATTATATATTATTTCTTATAATATGTTGTATTAATATTACGTATTATTTTGTACAATTAGTTATATTATTTCTATTATTGCGTATCAGCTGTCGTATTAATACAACTAGTACGTTTTATTGTATAGATAATTTTCTCATAATTATTTGATTTTAAATATAAGTAATTATATTTTTTTATTAAATATTATCGTTTAATTATATAATTAACAGTATTATTTTTACTGTTGCGTATTATTGGTTGAATTAGTATAACTTGTACGTTTTAATGTGTAGGTAATTTTCATATATTTATTTAAACTTTTCCATAATTATTGTTATTTTTATTTAAAATTTCAAAACCCTAAATAACCTATATATAAATAACCCTTCTTTTTTCTCTCTCTTCTCTCCGTTCTCACGCCGCCCCCCACGTTTCCCTCTCCTCTCTCTTTTCCCCGCGACCACGACTGCCAACAACCGCTCGAACCCACCGCCAGCTTCGCCTCCTCCCCATCGACCGCCCGCCTCTGTCTACATCACCACCAGCCACCCCCCTCGTCCGCCTCCCCCACTTACACCGCCATCATCACCATCGTCTTCTTCTTCCTCAAGCACCACTCACCACCACCACCGCTCTCCCCTCTGGCAACCACGACCCCCACGCCAGCCGAGATCCCCCGATCCACGCGACCTCCACCATCTCCTTTCCCGTCGCCTCCAACCACCGCGAGCGCCACCGTCGTCGCCTCGCCGACAGCGCCCAGTTCCACCGCTGAGCTCTAGATCTAACCGTCGCCAGCCGCCAGCTCCGCCTCCGCGGCCACCCAACCCCCATCGGCCTTCCCTCTCTCTCCACTGCACTCGTCGCTTCCGTCGAACCCCGATTAGTCGCGGGTTTGCCACCTCCAGCGCCGTTTCTCTCTACTGCAATCGCCAACCGTCGGCGCCTCCGTGCTGCCTGAGCAGCCGCCTGAGCCACCTCGTCGCCGCCACAGCCACTATCGATCTGTCGCCATCAGCCCCAAGCCGCCGAACCCCGCTCCTCCGCATCAGATCCGACCCGTGCCGTCGACGCGATCGACGAAATCCCCGAGGCAAGATCCCACTCCATGTTTTGTAGTTTAAATATTTACATTTATTATGAATTACTTGCGTAGTTTAATTGTGAATTGTTATTGTAGGCGTATAAAATTGCCTATAGGTCCCTTAGCACAGCTCGACACGGTGATTCGACAAAATCAACGAAACATCGAGTGACGAGGCGACGAGGTCAACAAATTGCACGCGATCAACAGAATGCATTCGCGAGCGGAATCAATCCAACGGTTCGAGGAGTCAATAAGTCGTCCAACCATAGAACGGATTCAAACTCAGACACCAAGGTGGACTTACTGCCAAATCAAGATCCAGACTGTCAAATCAAGTCCGGATAGATCAACCACACAACCAAATCAAGTCCGAACAACAGAGAACCGGAAACAACGGGAAACGACGGACACCACGGCAACACCCGGGGGGACTCGGCCAAAACCGAGCCACCCCAAGGTGGCTCGGCCCAAGCCGAGCCACCCTGAGGTGGCTCGGTAGCCGAGCCACCCCAGGGTGGCTCGGCCAAGGACGAGCCACCCATGGGTGGCTCGGCCCAGAACTGTGCACGGGCACAGTTCTGAGTGCCTATAAATAGGCTATGTGTGTTCATTTGTCAAAGGTTGGATTTTGGAGGAGGCGAAGCCCTGCTGAATTGGAGACTCAGATCTAAAAAAGATCAGAATTTTAAAACTTTGAAGACTTGCTCATCCAGATCCGGTGCTCGGCGATCATCAACGTCAAATAAGGCAGGAGTTCGAGAGGAACCGGATCTCAGATCTCAGATCTACGTAGGTACACTCCGGATCAAAGCTTGGTTCTTTGATCCCAAGATTCGAGCGGTTGTTTCCTTGGTGAAACAATCCCTCCCGACTATTATTTCCTTGGTAAAATAGTACCCGTTATACTGCGTAGATCCGACCGGATCTAGATCTCATGGTGGTCCACGGATAAACCCCGGCGCAGGCAAACAACCCACGCAAGCGAGCGACCGCAAAACAGGAGCTCGTGATTCGTTCGACAAACAAGGAAACAAAGTTGTAATTTTCATTTCTTTGTATTTGATTTTCATTGTAACCGGATCTTATAAAAAGACCGGATCTTTGTAATCGATAAACAATTACCAAGTGTACAATGGAATCAGTAATGAAGAAAGCAACGAATTTTCCCGCGAACAATCTGGCGACCACAGTGGGAGGCACCGATCTCGCTGCCGAGATCGGAGCGTCGCAGCCGTGGATCTCAATCCCGGTCGTGGAGGAGGTCGAATACGAGTTCGATCAGCAAAAGTTCGAGGCGTACCTGTCGTCCTCATCCGGATCAACCTCCCCCCGCAAGTCCAAGAAGTTCTCCTCCAGGAGAAAAATTCGTTGGTATGAAGATGTCGAAAACACCAACGAAGATCTCGCCTCGCTGGATGCCGAAGCTGCATTGGGTGAGATCTCTCCAACTTCCAACCAGGTCAGATCTACTCTGGCCGAATCTTCCGTTGCCGAGGGCGTGGTGACTCTCTCGAAGAGAGCCCGCCAAAGGCAACGTCAACGCCTTGCGAAACAATTCGCAAAGGCAATGGAGTCTGTTGACGGGATCCGCTACAACACGGATCTGAAGAACAGAAGAGGCAAGCAGCCTCAACAACAGATGAACGGCGGCTCTTCCAAGCCACTAACAACGGAATGGGTCCGTGTCAAACGGAACCGTTCAACGCTGGAGGAGCGCATTAGCAAGCGTCGCGCACTATCAGCGCAGGCACGGGCTCAAGCTGAAGAAGCCTGTAGAAAGCTTCAGAAGGAGGTGACAAAGAAGCCGCCACCAACCCGCAAAGTGTGGAGGCCGAAATCCGAAGTGGCGATTCAGGCCAAAGAGCAACCTTTGCAACCTTCGAAGCAGATCCAACCTCCGGCGAACCAAACGAAGTCGCCGACAATTCCCATGGCTACTCCGGGAGGTCACACAGAATCATCCCGGAGAAAGAAGTCAGTTTTGGATCGCCTCGGCCCACTCCCCAATGGACGATGCAAAACTCCAGTTCAAGAGCGCTTGGGCCCGATGAAGAAGCCCCGAACGACTCAACATGCTGGGGGTCGTTGTCACTTTCAGCATGACAAAGAGTTCAAGGCTGCTGCGCGCGCCAATTTGCGCATCGAAGTTCAGGAGTACGCTGAAAATTCGCGTCTACAAAGGCGTGTTTCAAGGCGAGTAACTCTCGAAAGCCCGAAGAAAGCAATCCGCCCCCAGAAGGAAACGTTGTCGTCTGATGACGATGACGTTATACCTAGGAAATCGTGCCAACACACAATAGGTTGCTCCGATTTTCAAACGGACGGGCTGTACTATCGTGCTGGGGGTACGAGCAGAGCCAGAAAGAGAAGTCCTCGTAGGCTCGAAACTCAATGCCCCTGTGCCAAGCTCATTCGGGCGGTACTGTTTGAATGCAACTGCATCAAAGCAGTCCCCGAGAGAGTCTCGGTGTTCGAAAGGCTCAGCACTGAAACGCTAAAGCCAAGGCCTAGGCGTTTCCAACGAAGAAGAACGGTGGTTGAAGACAGAGAATTCCCGAGGGTCACCGCTAACATGACCAGCAAAAGGACATCGACACGGGATGCTCTCGAGTCGATTCTGAAAGCATCCCGGCATCTAACCCGTCTGCAGTCTGGAGCCATCGCACGAGGAACTTATGGCAGGGTTCGGATAAGACCACCTTCAGAAGATGAGGAATCAGATGCTTGCTCTGCGGTTGCGTCTGACAACACCGTATCCAGCGAAGGAGAACCCCGCGAGTCATTCATGATAAGCGCGGAACAAGTGGCCAAGATGCTCGAAGATGCCATGGCCAAACAACAGGAGAGCTTCAGGCTTGAAATGCAGATGACCATGCAGACCATGAGAGAGATGCATGACCAACAGATCCAAGCATTGAGGAACCAACAAGGTGAACCAAGTCGTCATAACCAGAATAACCTGGAAGATGAGGACACGGATGAAGCTCGCAACGCCAATAACCCTCTCGTCAATGCAGGGGGTGGTAACGAGGATGCCAACGAAGATACAAGTGAAAACTTGAAGATCAAAAGCCTCGAGAGCAAAATCAATACATTGATGTCCGCTCAAGAGGTGAAGAAAACGGGCATTCCTTGTCCATACCCAAGAGAGTGGGAATCAATCCCCTATCCGGCGAAGTTTAGTCTAATCAACTTCACGCCGTTCGATGGGAAGGGTTCCCCCACTCAGCATTTGATTTATTTCAAATCGCACCTGGGTGTTATCTCCGGTAATGAGCCTCTGATGGTGCGGTCATTCGTTGGCACTCTTCGCGGAGCCGCCTTCGATTGGTATCGCCGCCTCAAGCCAGGAAGCGTGAATAGCAGGGACGACATGGAGACCAAATTCCTCGCTAACTTCTTCGACGATGACACCAAGATATCCATCGGAACGTTGCTCGACGAGAAGCAAAAGGATGGGGAACCGGTCGAAACCTTCGTCAAGAGATTCCGGAACAAAGCGTTGAATTGCCGGGACCCGATCACTGAGGAGTTCATTCTTCAGACTTGCCACAACAACCTCGCATTGGACGTGTTGGAAGCAATGGGAACAGCACCGTCCAACACTTGGAAAGACTTGAAGGTCCGAGGGGAACAAGCCGAACGCTTCCTCCGAAGGAAGAAGACCGAGAGGAGTCAATCGACGACAAATCCTTCGAACTCGAACTTCGCCTCCCGTGGTAAGGGCAAGACACCCGCAACGACTGTCGATGCTAATCAAACATTGCAACAGCAGTCCCGGAGGCAGCAAAAGACTTCGGATCAGAGGCCTCA
Organism: Asparagus kiusianus; assembly: GCA_022839385.1. Classification (NCBI taxonomy): domain Eukaryota; kingdom Viridiplantae; phylum Streptophyta; class Magnoliopsida; order Asparagales; family Asparagaceae; genus Asparagus; species Asparagus kiusianus. The sequence goes on from BQKN01065478.1 coordinate 212,721, forward strand.
AAAAGAGTACTCCTTCAAGGACGAAGATGTTCCAGCCATCTTCAAATCCCTCCTTGACAATAACAAGATCAAGCTCCCACCAATCACGAATCAGGAGGAAGCTGACGATATTACGGATCCGAAGTACTGCGCATACCACAGGAGGATCCTTCACCCAACCAAGGCATGCTTTACACTCAAGAATAGCATCCAGACCTTGGTTGAAGCCGGTGTCATAACGCTAGAGTGAGCCAGTTGGAAACGGCATAACTCCGACCGGTATAAGAGTATAAACTGCTTCCTGCCACTCCGAAGAGTATACGAGTATAAACTGCTTCTCAATCCTCCAACCGGTATAAGAGGTTAAACTGCTCCCTGATACTCCAATAGGTATATGAGTCTAAACTATTTCCTATTGTTGACGGGAAGTTCCGGGAGAATTGTTATATTCTTAAGGATAACCCGGTCATATAACTGATTGTAATGTCAAACCCAGCGTTGCAAAGAAAGCTGAGGGTGGATAACTAATGTATCGGGAAGTTCCTCGAAGAATATTACACTTAATATTCTAGAGGATAACCCAAATTCATTTTCCAAAACCCCTCATTGATCAATTCCAATCGACAGTGAGTCCACCAAGAATGTTCTTCTGGCCCTCTTGATTCCTTCCATGAACAAGAGGTCCACTTTCAGTCCGGAGTCCCCTTTCGATAAACGAAAGAACTTCCTTCCTCTTCTCTTTGGTTAAACCTTTTCATGATCATAACCAAAGTTGAACTTCAGTTCGATAAACGAAAAACTCATCTCCTGATCAGATAACCAATCCTATAAAAGGTAAGTTTATCTAGATCTTCCGGATTCTCGGAGTGGAGATCTCACTTCTAGTTTCCTTCTTGCACTGGAAATAGAATATAAAATTCTTCCTTTCCAGAATCAAGGAATAGAATATAAAATTCTTCCTTCCTTGTTCGGGGAATAGAATATAAAATTCTTCCTTCCCCACACCACTTCTTTTCCAAAATTTGTCAATATTAGGATTCATCCTAGGAAGTTTATCCCGAATCCTAAGCAGGGATAAGTCTGCGCCTAACACGTGTTGCCGGTTTAGTCTTTTTCCGCAGAAAAAGACACCAGAGTTCGATTCTGGGGTATTTTATCCTGAAACCTAAGCAAGGATATGCCGACGCCTAACACGCGCCGCCGGTTAGTTCTTGACCGTTAAAAAGAACACCCGTCTGCATATTCAACATTGTGGCAGGTTGTTATTAATAACACCAAAATCCATGCCTCACACGCATGGGGAATTTCATCCTGAATCCTAAGAAAGGATATGTCGACGCCTAACACGCGCCGCCGGCTTAGTCTTTTCCCGTAGAAAAAGACACCAGAATTCGATTCTGGGGTATTTTATCCCGAAGCCTCAGTAGGGATAAGCCAACGTCTAATACACGTTGCTGGGTAGCCTATTCCCATAACAATGGCGAAGTCTACATATTCAAAGTTGTAGCACAAAGTCTAAGGGAGTTCATTCCTTTAGCACAACGTCACATGCGGAACGGATTAAAACAATCCGCATGTAAGCCCGACTCAAACGGTAGTCGGTAAGAGCACATCAAATCCGTTGAAGGCTGAGGATTTGCCAAAAATCCTAAGTCAACGTCTCATACACGTTGCTGTTTAGTCTTTTCACAGGAGAAAGACGAAGTCTACGTATTCAATATCGTAGCACTAAAAGGGTTAACTCTTTTAGCACAACGTCACATGCGGAACGGATTTAAACAATCCGCATGCTTGCCCGACTCAAACGGTAGTCGGTAAAGGCTAATAAACCCGTTGATGGCTGGGAATTTGCCAAAAATTCTATAAGTACGAGTCATTGACGCATCAATTCTATGGATTGGTCTCATGACTCAAGTATCCGCCACGCTCCAACTCCTTAAGAGCTTAAACTGTGTATACTCCAGAAGATGTACGAGTATAAACTGTGTCGGACGTCGAACAATACGTCGCAATGAAGCCTGGACGCCGGACAACACGTCGCATGAAGCCTGGACGCCAAACAACGCGTCGCAATGAAGCTCAAACACCAGACAACGTGTTGTAAATGAAGATTCAACGCCGTCAATCGATGATCAGTTCTATGTTGAAGCAACCAACCCGAGCTAAAAAGTCAAGAAATCAAGAATCGACTTCAAGTTTAAAATTTTAACAACGGTCAGACAATAAATGCAGCACCAGAATCCTTACAAGCATTCGACAAAGCACCGAATAGCCTGAAGGAATTGAAGGAATCCAGAACAGAAGCCATTCTAAAGTCCCGCTACGCCGACTGAAGGTTGGGACAATCACATCCAAAGTATTCCAGACTCTTCTATAAAAGAACGAGACTGAAATACTTTGGAGGGGGTATCTGTAGGCGTATAAAATTGCTTATAGGTCCCTTAGCACAGCTCAACACGGTGATTCGACAAAATCAACGAAACATCGAGTGATGAGGCGACAAGGTCAACAAATTGCACGCGATCAACAGAATGCATTCGCGAGCGGAATCAATCCAACGGTTCGGGGAGTCAATAAGTCGTCCAACCATAGAACGGATTCGAACTCAGACACCAAGGTGGACTTACTGCCAAATCAAGATCCAGACTGTCAAATCAAGTCCGGATAGATCAACCACACAACCAAATCAAGTCCGAACAACAGAGAACCGGAAACAACGGGAAACGACGGACACCACGGTAACACCCGGGGGGACTCGGCCGAAACCGAGCCACCCCAAGGTGGCTCGGCCAAAGCCGAGCCACCCCAGGGTGGCTCGACCAAGGCCGAGCCACCCATGGGTGGCTCGGCCCAGAACTGTGCACGGGCACAGTTCTGAGTGCCTATAAATAGGCTATGTGTGTTCATTTGTCAAAGGTTGGATTTTGGAGGAGGCGAAGCCCTGCTGAATTGGAGACTCAGATCTAAAAAAGATCAGAATTTTAAGACTTTGAAGACTTGCTCATCCAGATCCGGTGCTCGGCGACCATCAACGTCAAATAAGGCAGGAGTTCGAGAGGAACCGGATCTCAGATCTCAGATCTACGTAGGTACACTCCGGATCAAAGCTTGGTTCTTTGATCCCGAGATTCGAGCGGTTGTTTTCTTGGTGAAACAATCCCTCCCGGCTATTATTTCCTTGGTGAAATAGTACCCGTTATACTACGTAGATCCGACCGGATCTAGATCTCGCGGTGGTCCACGGATAAACCCCGGCGCAGGCAAACAACCCACGCAAGCGAGCGACCGCAAAACAGGAGCTCGTGATTTGTTCGACAAACAAGGAAACAAAGTTGTAATTTTCATTTCTTTTTATTTGATTTTCATTGTAACCGGATCTTATAAAAAGATCGGATCTTTGTAATCGATAAACAATTACCAAGTGTACAATGGAATCAGTAATGAAGAAAACAACGAATTTTCCCGCGAACAGTTATTATCTGCGTGGGACTGTTGATGACGATATTAAAGGATTTTAAATGATAAATTAATGTTTTCTAGATTAATTAGAATTATTATGATGAGAAAAGAGATTATTTAGAAAAAGAGTTAGTTTTGAATAATTATTAAATAGATAATCTAAATTAATTTATTTTGGAAAAATGGATTATTTGAATTGTTAAACAATTTTGAGAAAAGATTATTTTAGAATAATTATTATGAATTAAAAGAATTTATTTCGGCAGTGGAATCATTTTTGGATAATTATATTAAGTAAAAAGAATTTATTTGAGAACGGATCATTTAGAAAATTTATAATAATTTAAAAGAAATTATTTTGGAAAAGAATTAATTTCTGAATTACATAGTTGGTTGTTCATAAATTTATGACTCTTAATTTCGATTACTTGATTTTCATGATATTATTGTACATGATCAGTTGTTTTTATTATTATTTGTTGTGATTGGGAACCATTAGTAGTTTATGACTTAGTGGCCTCTGTAAGCGTTAAAAAATACTAATAGATATCCAAACATAGAGAAGATCATCCAAAATCACCTCATACTGTCTTAGGAGAAAAATTAAGACAGATACAAACTGTCCCGCCAGCGAGACAGTGTTTGCTGTCTCGCCAGCGAGATAGTGTATGCTGTCTCGCAGCGAGACAGTGTATGCTATCTCGCCAGTGAGACAGTGTATGCTGTCTCGCCAGTGAGATAGACTTTGCTGTCTCGCAGCGAGACAATGTTTACTGTCTCGCTAGCGAGACAGTGTTTAATGTCTCGCCAGCGAGACAGTGTTGAAATGGTCAAAAAACCACCTTGATAACTGCCACACACGTGTTCATTAACTGCCAAAGGACGTGGAAAACATCGTGGGCGAAAATCACGTGAATAACTACCAAAATAACAGAGTTTGAAACGTGGGAAGGCAGTTACAGCGAAAACTGCCAGGAATATTCGTTTTTCGAGATAGTATTTACTGTCTCGCGGGCCGAGACAGCAAATTTACTGTCTCGCGGCGTGAGACAGCAAACACTGTCTCGGCCGCCGAGACAGTAAACACTGTCTCGCCAGCCTAATTTCGTCGTTTTGTTGAGTTTTTACAGTTATGTCCCAGAGGCTATAAATACCCCCCTAGGGTCATTTCTGACGAAGAGAGAGCACATTACTGAGCAATTCAGAGCAGAGAGAGAGCAGACACAATTGTTCTTGGATTTCCTTGAGTTCGAGCTTTGACTTGATCTTAAGAAGAACGACTATCTTACTTTGATAAGATCTTCGTTTTAAATTCTCACTTCGATAAACGAAGGAAGAATCAGTAAACCCCCTTCACGATCTGTGATTCGGCGGTCCACGAGCTAAAGCGCTCCCGGCACAGGCAAAGTCCCACAAAAACAGGATTCGATAAACGACTTCTGTGTTATTTTCTCAAGAGTTGTAATTTTCTATTTGTTGTGTAAAAGAGGTCTTATAAAAAGACTATTTCTTTGAATTTGTTGTAATCGAACGAAGATATAATGAATTCCATAGCAAACCCAACTTTTGGCGAAAACAAACTGACGATCACAGTGGGAGCCAGCGACCTCGCTGCCGAGGCCGCAGTGTTGTAGTCGATCAAGATCATCGTCAGTGAAGAGATCGAATATGAATTCGATCAAGCAAAATTCGAGGAGTACTTGTCATCCTCATCCTCAAAATCTTCCTCGTCCCGCAAGTACAGGAAGATTTCCTCTTCCAAGAAGGTTTTTAAGTCTGCAATGCCTATGAAGGCCGCAGGTGAAGGTTCCTGCTCGATTGCTGCTAAGGAACCTGCCAACGACATCCCTGCTCTAAACGACTCCACACCCGTTAAGGAGTCGCTGATGAATAGCTCACCGGTACTGACGAAGAGGGCTCGTTAGAGACAGCGTCAGCGCCGTGCTCGTCAATTGGCTAAGGCCTTACAACAAACCGACGGGGTCCACTACTATGCGGACATAGAGTCGAGGAAACAGAAAATGACTCAATTGCCCCAACGGCAAAATAATCATATTTCTGCACAGCTTACGACGGAGGAATGGACCCTCGTCAAAAGGGCCCGTTCAACCCTGAAGGAATGAATACAAAGGCGTAAGGTTAAGGCCGCCCGTGCCCACGCTCTTCGTCAACAAAAACAAGGAATTAAGAAGGAGTTGGTGTCTGAAAAGCCACCAAGGAACCGTAGAGTTTGGATGCCTAAGGCGCCACAAACATCCGTTCCGGGCCCGTCTACTGCATCACCAGTGAAACCCTGGGTTAGCCCAGATTTATCCAAGTTCAAGATCACCATGGCGGATCGCCTCGGTCCTTCGGTTGACGATCGAGGCAAAGCCCCAGTCAAAGAAAACCCAAGTTTAGCAAATAAACCCTTAGTGGTTTCTTATGCAGGGGGTCGTAAACACCCTCCTGTCAGAATTGCTCCGGTCCAAAATGAGAGAATACCAGTTCATTCTCGTCTAGGACCTATGAAGACTCCACACCCGCAAGGAGGTGGATCTAAAGAATTAACCTTGGATTGCCCAGAAACGACGACTAATCGTCCTGTGCATGTTAACGAGGTTCCCAAACAAAAGATAGGTTGCTCAAATCACAATAATGATGAGCTGTACTATCAAAATAACAAATCACGAAAGAGATTTGTCCGAGAAGATGAGTCTCATTGCGCATGCGAGAGACTCATTAAGGCAGTGTTGACGGAATGCGGTTGCTCAGAAACTAAGACAAAACGAGTTTCCGTATTTCAAAGACTTTCGACCGAAGCATCAAAATCCAAAGTGAGACGTTTCAACCAGAGGAAACCTGCAATGCGGTGAGATGAATTCCCTGAGGTCACTATTAATATGACCAGCAGAGGAAAACAACATTTAGTCAACCCTGACCCTGATTTCTCTCCGGAAGGGAGAGTTGAGCGGGGTCTCTCTCAAAGAATATCGCGGTTGCAACGAAGGGCCAACCGACGCCGAGACTACAAAAGAATGCACGAAGGGTTATCGTCAGATGAGGAATTGTCAGATACTTATTCTGCTATTGCTTCAGACGGTACCACGTCTAGTGTTGGGCAAGCCAGAGAATCTTTCGCAATCACGCCGGATCAGCTGGCTCAGATACTACAGGAAGCGTTAGCCAAACAACGCGAAGAAATTAGAGCCGAGATCAAAACTGAGATGGAGTTGACGATGCAGCAAATGCGAGATTTGCAAGCTCAACAACATCAACCGGAATAGAGCCAGAAAGCAGAATCCAGTCAGCGTAACGTTATACCTGCACGTATAGCTAAGGTGGATAATGAAGAGGATGAGACTATCTTTGCTGATCCTCCTCTTGATAAAGATAATTCTGGAAGCGGTCCAACCAAATCATCTACGCAACCTCCTCAAATCTACTTGAAGAAGAGTGAGGAAGAAGACAAGAAGATGCAAGATCTCGAGAGCAAAGTCAACGCTCTAATGACGGCCCAAGAAGTGAAGAAAACGGGCATTCCATACCCGTACCTGAGAGAATGGGATCTGATTCCTTATCCTCCAAATTTTAATTTAATTAACTTTACTCCTTTTGATGGCAGGGGTTCACCCACACAGCACTTGATCTATTTCAAGTCACATCTTGGCGTAATATCCGGAAACGAAGCCTTGATGGTCCGGTCATTCGTAGGAACCCTTCGCGGGTCTGCCTTCGATTGGTACCGACGTCTCAAACCTGGGAGTATCACTAGCTGGGAGGATATGGAAGGATAGTTCCTCACCAATTTCTTCGACGACGACACAGAAGTCTGTATTGGCACCTTGTTGGACGAGAAGCAGAAGAATAGGGAGTCGGTTGATGTTTTTGTCAAACGATTCCGGAACAAAGCAGTAAACTACAGAGATCCGCTCACAGAAGAGTTCATCCTACAGACATGTCACAATAACTTGTCGTTGGATGTATTAGAGGTCATGGGGGTTGTGCCCTCTAAAACTTGGAAAGAGTTGAAAGTGAGATGTGAGCAAGCTGAACGCTTTCTCAAGAGAAGGAATTTGGAGAGGGGTCAGCCACCAGCTAATAATCAAAAATAGAACTTTAATCCTCGAGGCAGAGGAAGAGGGTCCGTAGCCACTGTGGACGCACATCAAACGTCACAACAGCCGCCGCAACAACAACCACAGCAGTCATCCTTCTAATTGGCTCCAAATCAGAATCAACAGCCTCCGAAGCAGTTTAAGACTTCCGAGCCCAGATTCCCAAAGGAGTATTCATTCAAAGATGATGAAGCTCCAGTCATCTTCAAATATTTGTTGGATAACAATAAGATTAAGCTTCCACCGGTCACAAACCAAGAAGAAGCGAAGAAGACTAATGACCCAAAATATTATGCATATCACAGGAGGGTCCACCATCCCACTAAGGCGTGTTATGTCTTGAAAGACAAAATACAAACCTTAATTGATGTTGGTATTGTGACGCCGAAGCCAAAGGAGTAGAAAGTAGGTACAAATGCGGTCTCTATTAGCTTCGGATCGGTTCCTTTGTCCTGGTTTCAAGCTGAGCCAGTATCAAAGGTCAAGATGCAAACCATCAACGATGACCCTCATGGACAGCGCCAAAAGGGACTTGTATCACACACGACCCCTAACGACGAAATCCTTTGGGTTCATCCAGATTTGCTTGAAGATGAACAGTGGACAACATCCACGTCGAAGAATAAATTGAAAGGCAAGGGAAAAGAGAAGTCCTGTTACAGGGCCTCGGCGATTCCTGAGAAGGACGATGAAGAAATTCTAGCTTTACTGTTTTCTGAAGAAGAGCAAGAATCATTGGCTACAAGGGGCGGGAATGAATACCATTATAAGTATCCTGAAACCTCTAACCTGAATGCTAAAACCCTTTCAGAACTGGGGGTAGTTGAGACTCCTCCTGTGACTGTTGAAAAACCTCGACAACCAGCTAAACAAAAAGACAAAGAACCTCAACCCAAAGAGGTTCAACTTCCGAAGCAGCCTCGTTTCAATCAGCCGATTGGACGAGATAAACCGGAAAGCTTGAATGCCCCATACCGCTTCGATGTCATGACTCAGTTGGCTAATATCCCGGCAAGGATCACGCTGTACGAGTTACTACGTCTCTCAAAAGAGACCAGAGAAGCCTTACAAGAAGCCTTGGCTGATTCTGAAGTATTCCTCACTCAGATCAAGCCAACTCCTAAAGAGCCAGAGTCATCAGTGCAGCATTGCAATCTGGCAGCCACCAAATTTCCTTGCATTGCTTTCACAAAAGAAGATATGCAAGTCAGGAATTCAAAGCATGATAGACCGTTATATTTTACTGGATATATCGGTTCGAGCGTTGTCAACCGGATTCAAGTCGATCCGGGTTCCGCTGTTAGCATCATGCCACTTCGGTTGATGTACTATCTCGGAATTCTCGCCAGTAAGTTAGCCTCCACAGGAACGGTCATCTACGGATTCAATACTAGTGGGTCAAGACCATTGGGAAAAATCCGGGTGAAGTGTCAACTCGGAGATTGAAGTCTGAAGTCACCTGCTATGTGATCGATGCGGAGACTTCCTATAATTTACTGTTGGGTCGTCCATGGATCCACGGTAATCTTATAGTTCCCTCCACCCTCCATCAGTGTTTGAAATATGTCGATACTAATGAGGAAGTCAAGACGGTGGTCGCGGATAAGCAACCATTCAAGGAGTTAGAAAATTACTTTACTGTTGGGTCGTCCATGGATCCAGGGTAATCCTACCCGCAAAGACAGGGGGTGAGAAAGAAATAATCTTTGGAAAAGGGGATCCATCTCCAACCCCTGATCTTTTCTTGGACAGCAACTCAGATGATGAAGAGCCGGGGCGACATTTCTCTCGGTATAGTTCACAAGCAAATGGTTACATGAGAAGACAAGGTTATGACCTCTCACTCGGTGAAGGTCTTTATTTTGGTCAAGGAGTCAGGGTTCCACCCCGTCCCACCTACGTGCCAAAAGAAAAACCGGATAATTATTACGGTCATAAAAGAGGTCTAGGTTATGCTTCGTCATATGATGACGAATATTGCCAACAGATCATTAGCCAACTAAGAAATGAGAGTGGGCATTCATCCGATACTTCGATCTGGGACTCAGACGTGAGCATTGGAGAGAGATTCAAAGCTTTAATGTCGAACGTGGCGACAGTTGATCCTTCCACAACCGAAGAAGATGACCAGTTGCCTATTTGGGAAGATCCTTGGATGCATTATATGAATATCCAATACGGCGATCGATTTGAGCAAAGAGAACCTCCAACTGAAGATAAAGTAATCCAAGTTAATATGGGTGACGAAGCTAATCCGAAATCTATATTTATCAGCGGTGATCTTCCATCGGATGAAAAAGAAGAACTAATCGCCCTCGTTAGAGAGTATATCGATGTTTTCACTTGGAACTACGAAGATATGCCGGGACTCGACCCAAATGTAGCAATGCACAGTCTTAATATAAAATCAGATGCTAAACCTGTCAAGCAACAACAAAGACGGTTTCGTCCACAAATTATGGAGGTAATAGAAGCTAAAGTTAAGAAATTAATCGATTCAGGTTTTGTCAGAGAAGAACAACACCCTGATTGGCTAGCCAATATCGTTCCAGTTCTTAAAAAGAATGGGAAAATCAAAATTTGTATTGACTTCAGAGATCTGAATACCGCCTGTCCTAAAGACGATTTTCCTCTACCCATTACAGACGTCATCATTGACAATACGTGCGGGTTTGAGAGAATGTTATTTATGGATGGATTTTCGGGGTATAATCAGATTAAGATGCATCCGGACAATGAAAAGCATACAGCATTCAGAACACCCCTTGGTGTCTTTTGTTATACTGTTATGTCGTTCGGGTTGAAGAACGCCGGTGCTACGTACCAACGAGCCATGACGAAGATCTTTTAAGAGCACCTTTGGAAGACCGTCGAATGCTACTGTAGGCGTATAAAATTGCCTATAGGTCCCTTCGCGCAGTTCGACGACGCCGATTCGACAAATGGACCATCGGGCGACGTATCCAAACAAAACTGTTAGCCCACAACGCCGAAGCCAAGCGATATGCGACGTAGCGGACTAACGAGGCTAACGAACCGCACGCAAACAACGGAATGCATCCATTCGCATGCGGAATCAAGCCAACGGTTTGAGGAGTCAACGAGTTATTCAAACAAGAACGGACTCGGATGAATCGTTATCGAATCAAGATCAGCTTCGGACTCGAACTCAGAAGTGGATTTACTGCCAAATCGGGAATCAGTTCAACAAATCGAATCCGAACAAGTCAACCACACAACCAAATCAAAGTCCAGATCAACAAAGCACAGAATCGAACAAAACAACCGAACGACGGACACCCGGGGGGACTCGGCCGAAACCGAGCCACCTCAAGGTGGCTCGGCCCAAGCCGAGCCACCCTGAGGTGGCTCGGTGGCCGAGCCACCCCAGGGTGGCTCGGCTAAGGCCGAGCCACCCATGGGTGGCTAGGCTCAGAACTGTGCATGGGCACAGTTCTGAGTGCCTATAAATAGGCCTTCAAGTTGTTCATTTGAGAGGTTGGATTTTGGGAGGAGGCGAAGCCCTGCTGGATTGGAGATTCAGAACATAAAAAGATTCGAACTTTAGGACTTCGGGGACTCCCTCATTCAGATCTGGTGCTTGGCGATCGTCAACGCCAAATAAGGTAGGTGTTCGAGAGGACCGGATCTCAGATCTACGCGTACATACTCCGGATCAAAGCTTGGTTCTTTGATCCCTAGATTCGAGCAGTTGTTTCCTTGGTGAAACAATCCCTCCCGGCTATTATTTCCTTGGTAAAATAGTACCCGTTATACTGCGTAGATCCGACCGGATCTAGATCTCATGGTGGTCCACGGATAAACCCCGACGCAGGCAAACAACCCACGCAAGCGAGCGACCGCAAAACAGGAGCTCGTGATTCGTTCGACAAACAAGGAAACAAAGTTGTAATTTTCATTTCTTTTTATTTGATTTTCATTGTAACCGGATCTTATAAAAAGACCGGATCTTTGTAATCAATAAACTATTACAAGAGTGTACAATGACATCAGTAATGAAGAAAGCAACAAATTTTCCCGCGAACAATCTGGCGATCACAGTGGGAGCCACCGATCTCGCTGACGAGATCGTTGCGTCGCAGCCGCGGATCTCAATCCCGGTCGTGGAGGAGGTCGAATACGAGTTCAATCAGCAAAAGTTTGAGGCGTACTTGTCGTCCTCGTCCGGATCAACCTCCCCCCGCAAGTCCAAGAAGTTCTCCTCCAGGAGAAAGACTCGTTGGTACGAAGATGTTGAAAACACCAACGAAGATCTCGCCCCGCTGGATGCCGAAGCTGCATTGGGTGAGATTTCTCCAACTTCCAACCAGGTCAGATCTGCTCTGGCCAAATCTTCTGTCGCCGAGGGCGTAGTGACTCTCTCGAAGAGAGCCCGCCAAAGGCAACGTCAACGCCTCGCGAAACAATTCGCAAAGGCAATGGAGTCTGTTGACGGGATCCGCTACAACACGGATCTGAAGAACAGAAGAGGCAAGCAGCCTCAACAACAGATGAATGGTGGTTCCTCCAAGCCGCCAACAATGCAATGGGTCCGTGTCAAACGAAACCGTTCAACGCTGGAGGAACGCATTCGCAAGCACCGTGCATTATCAGCGCAGGCACGGGCTCAAGCTGAAGAAGCCCGTAGAAAGCTTCAGAAGGAGGTGACGAAGAAACCGCCACCAACCCGCAAAGTTTGGAGGCCGAAATCCGAAGTGATGATTCAGGCCAAAGAGCAACCTTTGCCACCTTCGAAGCAGATTCAACCTCCGGCGAACCAAACGAAGTCGCCGACAATTCCTATGGCTACTCCGGGAAGTCACACAGAATCATCCCGGAGAAAGAAGTCAGTTTTGGAGCGCATCGGCCCACTCCCCAATGGATGATGCAAAACTCCAGTTCAAGAGCGTTTGGGCCCGATGAAGAAGCCCTGAACGACTCAACATGCTGGGGGTCGCCATCACTTTCAGCATGACAAGGAGTTCAAGGCTACCGCACGCGCCAACTTGCACATTAAAGTTCAGGAGCTCGCTGAGAACTCGCGCTCACAAAGGCGTGTTTCAAGGCGCGTGACTCTCGAAAGCCCGAAGAAGGCGATTCATCCTCAGAAGGAAACGTTGTTGTCTGATGACGATGACGTTATACCTGAGAAGTCGTGCCAACACGCGATAGGTTGCTCCGACCTTCATACGGACGAGCTGTACTATCGTGCTGGGGGTACGAGCAGAGCCAGAAAGAGAAGTCCTCGTAGGCTCAAGACTCAATGCCCCTGTTCCAAACTTATTCGGGCAGTATTGTCTGAATGCAGATGCAACAATACAGTCCCTGAAAGAGTTTCGGTGTTCGAAAGGCTCAGCACTGAAACGCCAAAGCCAAGGCCTAGGCGTTTCCGACGAAGGAGAGCGGTGGTTGAAGATGGAGAATTTCCAAGGGTCACCGCTAACATGACCAGCAAAAGGACATCGATGCGGGATGATCTCGAGTCGATTCTGAAAGCATCCCGGCGTCTAACCCGTCTGCAGTCCGGAGCCATCGCACGAGGAACTTATGGTAGAGTTCGGATAAGACCACCTTCAGAAGATGAGGAATCGGATGCTTGCTCTGCGGTTGCGTCTGACAACACCGTATCTGTTCGCGGGAAAATTTGTAGCTTTCATCATTGATTCCATTGTACACTCTTGTAACAGTTTATCGGTTACAAAGATCCGGTCTTTTTATAAGATCCGGTTACAATAAAAATCAAAATAAAAGAAAAGAAAGATTACAACTTTGTTTCCTTGTTTGTCGAACAAATCGCGAGCTCCTGTTTTGCGGTCACTCGCTTTGTGGGTTGTTTGCCTGCGCCGGGGTTGTTTGCCGTGGACCACCGCGAGATCTAGATCCAGTCGGATCTACGCAGTATTACGGGTATTATCCCACCAAGGAGATAATAGCCGGGAGGGATCGTTTCACCAAGGAAACGACCGCTCGAATCTCGGGATCTAAGAACCAAGCTTAGATCCGGAGTATAACGACGTAGATCTGAGATCCGGGATCCGATTCCTCTCGAACTCTTGCCTTATTTGGCGTTGACGATCGCCGAGCACCGGATCTGGATGGACAAGCCCTTGAAGTTCCAAAGCTCTAATCTTTTTAAGTGTTTAGATCTGAATCCGGCAGAGCTTCGACTCCTCTTTTTCCAACCTCTGAAAATGAACACAAGCCCCTCTATTTATAGCCTCTCACTGTGCTCGTATGCACGTGTACACAACACACAAGGGGAGAGGGGGGGGGAACCGGCCACCTTGGGGTGGCTCGGCTTGGGCCGAGCCACCTTAGGGTGGCTCGGTTTCGGCCGAGTCCCCCCGGGTGTTCTCCGTCGTTCGGTTGTTTCCCGTTGTTTCCGGTTCTCTGTTGTTCGGACTTGATTCGGTTGCGTGGTTGATCTATCCGGACTTGATTTAAGAGTCTGGATCTTGATTTGGCAGTAAGTCCACCTTGGTGTTTGAGTTCGAATCTGTTCTATGGTTGGACGACTCATTGACTCCCCGAACCGTTGGATTGATTCCGCACGCGAATGCATTCTGTTGATCGCGTGCAATTTGTTGATCTCGTCGCCTCGTCACTTGATGGTTCGTTGATTTGTTGAATCACCGTGTCGAGCTGTGCTAAGGGACCTATAGGCAATTTTATACGCCTACAGATACCCCCTCCAAAGTATTTCAGTCTCGTTCTTTTATAGAAAAGTCTGGAATACTTTGGATGTGATTGTCCCAACCTTCAGTTGGCGTAGCGGGACTTTGGAATGGCTTCTGCTCTGGATTCCTTCAAATTCCTTCAGGCTATTCGGTGCTTTGTCGAACGTCTGTAAGGGTTCCGGTGCTGCATTTATTGTCTGACCGTTGTTGGAATTTTGAACTTGAAGTCGATTCTTGATTTCTTGATTTTTTAGCTTGAGTTGGTTGCTTCAACATAGAACTGATCATCGATTGACGGCGTTGAATCTTCATTTACAACGCGTTGTCCGGTGTTCAGGCTTCATTGCGACGTATTGTTCGACGTCTGACACAGTTTATACTCGTACGTCTGCTGGAGTATACACAGTTTAAGCTCTTAAGGTATTGGAGCGTGGCGGATACTTGAGTCACGAGACCAATCCATAGAATTGATGCGTCAATGACTCGTACTTATAGAATTTTTGGCAAATTCTCAGCCATCAACGGATTTGATGAGCCTTTACCGACTACCGTTTGAGTCAGGCTAGCATGCGGATTGTTTAAGTCCGTTCGCATGTAACGTTGCGCTCAGAGATTGAATTCTCTGAGACTTTGTGCTATGATGTCGAATACATAGACTTCTCCATTGTTGCGGGAATAGGCTACCCGGCGACACGTGTGAGGTGTTGACTTTAGGATTTTTGGCTAATCCCCAGCCTTAAACGGATTTGATTAACCTTTACCGACTACCGTTTGAGTCGGGCTAGCATGCGAATTATTTAAATCCGTTCGCATGTAACGTTGTGCTCAGAGATTGAATTCTCTAAGACTTTGTGCTATGATGTCGAATACATAGACTTCGCCATTGTTATGGGAATAGGCTACCCAGCAACGTGTATTAGACGTTGACTTATCCCTACTTAGGCTTCGGGATAAAAGTACCCCAGAATCGAACTCTGGTGTCTTTTTCAATCGGAAAAAGACTAAACCGGCGACGCGTGTTAGGCGCCGACTTATCCTTTCTTAGGATTCAGGATGAAACTCCCCATGCGTGTAAGGCATGGATTTTGGTGTTATTAATAACAACCTGCCACAATGTTGAATATGTGGACGAGTGTTCTTTTTAAAACGGTTAAGAACTAACCGGCGGCGCGTGTTAGGCGCAGACTTATCCTTGCTTAGGTTTCAGGATAAAATACCCCAGAATCGAACTCTGGTGTCTTTTTCAATCGGAAAAAGACTAAACCGGCAGCGCGTGTTAGGCGCAGACTTATCCCTGCTTAGGTTTCGGGATAAAATTCCTATGTTGAATATGTAACTGATAAACTTTTGGAAAAGATTGGTGTGGGCAAGGAAGAATTTTATATTCTATTCCCAATTTGAAAAGGAGACTCGAGGTGGGATCTCCACCCCCAGAATCCGGCAAGGTGAAACTAAGAGTGGGAACTCCACTCCGAGAATCGAAAAGAATCGGATAACCCTAACTGTCGGAAGGTTTGATTACCGAACTAAAGATGAATTTCTCGTTTATCGAGAGTGAATTGTGGTTTTGGTCCTGACTGTAGGAAGGTTTGACCAAGCGGGAGTTTGAGGTGATCTTAACTGTAGGAAGGTTTGATCACTCAATTTGAAAGTGGACCTCTCGTTCATTGAAGGAATCGAGAGGGGATTTTGGTTTTGGCCTTAACTGTAGGAAGGTTTGACCAAGCGGGAGTTTGAGATGACCCTAACTGTAGGAAGGTTTGATCGCTCAATTTGAAAGTGGACCTCTCGTTCATTGAAGGAATCGAGAGGGGATTTTTGTCGTGGTCCTAACTGTAGGAAGGTTTGACCAAGTGGGAGCTTGAGATGACCCTAACTGTAGGAAGGTTTGATCACTCGGAAGGAATTCCCGGTGTTAAGTTATAAGGACTTAACACGAAGGGGTTTGACAAATCGTCAATGATTGATAAATTAAAATTCTAAGCATTAGGAGTTTAGTGCTTATCACTTTATTCATCATGACTGGGTTATCCCTAAGAATATTACATTTAACATTCTTCCGGGAACTTCCCGTTACCTGAATTATCCACCCCCAGCTTTCTTTACAAAACTGGGTGTATCATTGAATTAGATGCACGATCGGGTTATCCTTAAGAACACTACGCATGACACTCTCCAGGAACTTCCCGTGGAAGAAAGGAAATAGTTTAGACTCATATACCTATTGGAGTATCAAGGAGCAGTTTAACCTCTTATACCGGTTGGAGGATTGAGAAATAGTTTATACTCGTATACTCTTTGGAGTTTCAGGAAGCAGTTTATACTCTTATACCGATCGGAGTTTTGAGAAGCAGTTTATACTCATATACTCTTCGGAGTGTCAGGAAGCAGTTTATACTCTTATACCGGTCGGAGTTTCAGGAAGCAGTTTATACTCTTATACCGGTCAGAGTTTCAGGAAGCAGTTTATACTCTTATACCGGTCGGAGTTTTAAGAAGCAGTTTATACTCTTATACTTTTCGGAGTTTTGAGAAGCAGTTTATACTCGTATACTCTTCGGAGTGTTAGGAAGCAGTTTATACTCTTATACCGGTCGGAGTTTCAGGAAGCAGTTTATACTCTTATACCGGTCGGAGTTTTAAGAAGCAGTTTATACTCTTATACTTTTCGGAGTTGTGCCGTTTTCAACTGGCTCACTCTAGCGTTATGACACCGGCTTCAACCAAGGTCTGGATGCTATTCTTGAGTGTAAAGCACGCCTTGGTTGGGTGAAGGATCCTCCGGTGGTACGCACAGTACTTTGGATCCGCAGTATTGTCAGCTTCCTCCTGATTCGTGATCGGTGGCAGCTTGATCTTGTTATTGTCAAGGAGAGATTTGAAGATGGCTGGAACATCTTCATCCTTGAAGGAGTACTCTTTTTGAGGCCTCTGATCTGAAGTCTTTTGCTGCCTCCGGGACTGCTGTTGCGATGTTTGATTAGCATCGACAGTCGTTGCGGGTGTTTTGCCCTTACCACGGGAGGCGAAGTTCGAGTTCGGAGGATTTGTCGTCGATTGACTCCTCTCGGCCTTCTTCCTTCGGAGAAAGCGTTCGGCTTGTTTCCCTCGGACCTTCAAGTCTTTCCAAGTGCTGGACGGTGATGTTCCCATTGCTTCCAACACGTCCAATGCGAGATTGTTGTGGCAAGTCTGGAGAATGAACTCCTCAGTGATCGGGTCCCGACAGTTTATTGCTTTGTTCCGGAACCTCTTGACGAAGGTGTCCACTAATTCCCCGTCTTTCTGTTTCTCGTCGAGCAATGACCCGATGGATATCTCGGTGTCGTCGTCGAAGAAATTGGTGAGGAACATGGTCTCCATATCGTCCCAGCTGCTCACGCTTCCTGGCTTGAGGCGGCGATACCAATCGAAGGCGGCTCTGTTTTCGTCAAAAGTTGCTGTTTTCATTGCTCTTTTTGAGATCTGTTACAACTTCAATCGTTACAACAGAATTTAAATGAAAACAAAAGATTACAACTTTATCGAAAATAAACACGAGATCCCGTTTTGGTGCGGTCTCGCTTGCGTGGGTCTTTGGCCTGTGACGGGGATGTTGATATCCGTGGACCGCCAACTCTTCAGATCCGTTCTGGGAAAATCCGGCAGAGTTTCGTCTATCCTCGAAGGGATATAGAAACAGAACTTCGTCGGTCCGCGTGAGATCTCAGAAGTTTAAAGCTTATATCTCGGCTAAAATGAGACACTAGCTCTTCTTAGTATCACCGCTAAGGGGCAACACTAAGGAAAAGAAAGGGGTGAATGAAGGGGGCTGATGAAGAACTTCTTACTCCTCACTCCGGCAGGGCTTCGCCGCTTCAAAATTCAGACCTCACTCCTTACTCCAGCAGGGCTTCGCCACTTCAGACCAAGAGCAATTCTAAGCCAAGATAATTCAGCCAAGAATTGGGAGCCCCTTCAAATGGAGGCCAAGGGGCTCTATTTATAGGCCAAGAGGAGGCCCTAGGGGCTGCCCTAAAAAGGTGTTTCACCGTAAAAGGTGTTTCGCCGTAAAAGGTGTTTCGTCGTAAAAGGTGTTTCGCCGTAAAAGGTATTTCGTCGTAAAAGGAGGCCAAAAGAGGGAGGGGGGACCAAGGCACATGGACACCCTCTAGGGGTGTCTCGGCTCTGGCCGAGACACCCCCCTGGCCGAGACACCCTTGGGGTGTCTCGGCCTGGCCGAGGCACCCCTAGGGTGTCTTAGCTTTGCCCAGGCACCCCTGGGGTGTTTCGAGGCTGCCGAGATATCCCAGGGTGCTCCGGTTCAGTCCGAGGCCCTGCCGTTGTTCTGCCGTTGTCCCGCCGTTGACTCCTCGTTGACTTTTCGTCCGAACTCGGATTTGAGTGATTTCGGATGCGTTGGAATCCTGACGGCGAGCTCTATAGGCCCTAAGGGTCGGATAATTAGTGAGGTGAATGGGACACGACAGGTGTTGGTCCGTTTACAGTGATCACGGGGTTTCCGATCAGCCCGTATCCCCGTTATTCTGATATTCTGTCGGCTCACGTAGTCCATCGGTTCACTTCAGGCGCTCACCGACATCAATGGAACTCTTGTGAACCGGGTAGTGACGTTCATCGTCGCTCGTTAACACTGAGCTGTTTGTGGGGACCTATCGGCAATTTTTGACGCCTACAGATACCCCCTCCAAAGTGTTTCGGACTCGTTTCTTTTATAGAAGAGACCGGAATACTTTGGATATGATTGGTCCAGCCTTTAGTCGGCATAAGGGACCTGTGGTTCGCTTCAACTCTTGGCTCCTTCGATTTTCAGTTTATCCGGTGCTTTGTCGAATAACCGAAGTTGTTCCGGCGCTGCGTTTATCGCCTGGCCGTTGTCGGAGTCTCGAGTCTACAGCTGGTGAGTTGAGTTTGGCTCGTGTCATTGAGTTGACTTTTGAACTTACTATCCCTGTCACATCATGTTGACTTGGGGTTTTGGATCACTGTATGTTGACTTTTTGTTGCAGCGCACCCATTGGCGTTGACCTAGGATTACGCGTTGACCGGCGTTGACCTAGGGTTACGCGTTGATCGGCGTCTACCCTAGGGTTTCGAACTGCGTGGGTTGACTTTTGTCGTCACGCGTTGATGTAGGCGTATAAAATTGCCTATAGGTCCCTTAGCATGGCTCGGCACGATGATTCGACAAATCAACGGACTTGAACTCAAACACCGAGGCGGATTTACTGCCAAATGAAGACTCGGGCTATCAAATCAAGACCCGAACAAATCAAACGAACAACCGAATCACGGACATAACCGAAAGACGGGAAAACGACGAAACGGAACACACCCGGGGGACTCGGCCCAAACCGAACCAACCCGGGGTGGCTCGGCCCAAACCGAGCCACCCCAGGGTGGCTCGGCGGCCACCCTAGGGTGGCTCGGCATGAGCCGAGCCACCCTGAGGTGGCCCGACTCCCCCCCCCCCTCTCTCTCTTGTGCACAAATGCATAGTTCAGAGAGGCTATAAATAGGGGGGTTGTTCATTTGAGAGGACTTTTCTGAACTTCTGAAGAGCCGAAACTCTGCCGGATTGTCACCTCAACTCGGATTTGTGAAGGCTTGGAGATTTGGACCCTTGGATTCAGTTCTTGGCGAGCACCCGCGACAAACAAGGTAGGAGTTCGAAGAGGCTAATCCTCAGATCTATGTTGTTCTACTCCGGATCTAAGCTTGGTTCTTAGATCCCGAGATTCGAGCGGTCGTTTCCTTGGTGAAACGATCCCTCCCGGCTATTATCTCCTTGGTGGGATAATACCCATTATACCACGTAGATCTGTTTGGATCGAGATTGCACGGTGGTCCACGGTAATCAACCCCAGCACAGGCAAACAACCCACAAAGCGAGTGACCGCAAAACAGGAGCTCGCGATCTGTTCGTTAAATAAGGAAAGTTGTAATTTTTCTTTATTTGTTTTGAATTTCGTTGTAACCGGCTCATATAAAAAGACCGGATCTTTGTAAACGCAAAAAAGTTGTTAACATTGAGTGCAATGAGTTCGTCAATGAAGAAGAATCTGATTTTTCCCGCGAACAATCTGGCGACCACAGTGGGAGCCACCGATCTCGCTGCCGAGATCGGAGTGTCGCAGCCGCGGATCTCGATCCCGGTCGTGGAGGAGGTCGAGTATGAATTCGACCAACAGAAGTACGAGGAGTACGTGTCCTCGTCCGGATCTACCTCCTCCCCTAAGTCTAAGAAGTTTCAGAAGTTCTCCTCCAGGAGAAAAGTCCGTTGGTGTGATGAAGTTGAAGCCACCAACGACGCCCTCACCCCAATCGACGCCGAAGCTGCGTTGAGTGAGGCCCTACCGACCTCAAAGAAAGTCAAATCCGCCATTGAAGGCGTGGTGACTCTCTCCAAGAGAGCCCGCCAGAGGCAGCGTCAACGCCTCGCGAAGCAATTCGCCAAAGCCATGGAGTCCGTTGACGGGGTCCGCTACCATGCGGATCTGAAGAACAAACGAGGCAAACAGCCTCAACAGCAAGTGAAGGGTGGTTCCTCCAAACCATCGACAATGGAGTGGGTCCGTGTCAAACGGAATCGCTCGACATTAGAGGAGCGCATCCGCAAACGGCGCGTGTTATCGGCGCAAGCACGGGCCAAAGCTGAAGAAGCCCGTCGGAAGTTGCAGAAGGAGGTGGTCAAAAAGCCGCCACTAAGTCGCAAGGTTTGGAGGCCAAAGTCTGAAGCAACGGTTCAGACCAAGGAGCGACAACCGCAGCCTCCCAAGATTCAACACCCGGCAAATCAATCCAAACAGCCGGTAATTTCTGCAACTGCTCAGGGAGATCCAGCAGGACCATCCCAGAAGAGAAAGTCTGTTTTGGAGCGCCTCGGCCCACTTCCGAAGGAACGAGGTAAAGCTCCAGTCCAAGGACGCTTGGGGCTGTTCGCGGGAAAATTTGTGTCTTTCTTCATTGATATCATTGCCATCTTAGTTAACAACTTTATGCGTTACAAAGATCCGGTCTTTTTATAAGATCCGGTTACAATGAAAATCAAAATACGAAAAAGAAAGATTACAATTTGTTTCCTTTTATGTCGAACGAATCGCGAGCTCCTGTTTTGCGGTCACTCGCTTTGTGTGGGTTCTTTGCCTGCGCCGGGGTTGTTTGCCGTGGACCACCGCGTGATCTCGATCCGGTCGGATCTACACGATATGACGGGTATTATCTCACGAAGGAGATAATAGCCGGGTGGGGTACTAATTCACCAAGGAAATAGTAGCCCAAGTGTCGAAATCGACCAAG
This sequence comes from Asparagus kiusianus, assembly GCA_022839385.1. Taxonomy (NCBI): domain Eukaryota; kingdom Viridiplantae; phylum Streptophyta; class Magnoliopsida; order Asparagales; family Asparagaceae; genus Asparagus; species Asparagus kiusianus. The sequence continues at coordinate 234,232 of BQKN01065478.1, forward strand.
CGAATTCGAGACTCTTCTCGGGATCTAAGAACCAAGCTTAGATCCGGAGGAAAATCGTGTAGATCTCAGATCCGGTCCCTCTCGAACTCTTGCCTTGTTTGGCGTGGATGATCGCCGAGCACCGGATCTCAAAGTCCAAGTCTTCAATCTTCTAAAGCTCCAATCTTTTTTAGATCTCAGATTCCAATCCGGCAGAGCTTCGACCCTCCAAAATCCAACCTCTTAACCAAATGAACACAAGGCCTATTTATAGGCGCTCGAAACTGTGCTCCGCGCACAGAACAGGGCCTAGCCACCTGTGGGTGGCTCGGCTCTTGGCCGAGCCACCCACAGGTGGCTCGGCTTTGGCCGAGCCCCCTTAGGTGGGTTTTCCGTCGTTTCGTCCGTTGTTCGGGTTCCGTCGTTCGGGTTCTGATTCGTTGTTGATTTGGGCTTCGATTCGGTTGTGTGGTTGACTTGTTCGGATTCGATTCGTTTTGATCTGATTCCTGATTTGGCAGTAAACCCACTTCTGAGTTCGAGTCCGCAACCAATCTTGATTCGATCGTTATATCACCGAGTTCGCTCTTGTTTAGATGACTCGGTGATTCCCCGAAACGTTGGTTTGATTCCGCGTGCGAGTGGATGCATTCCACTGCTTGGGTGCGATTTATTGGCTTCGTCGCCTCGTTAACCTGCTCCGTTGCGTATGGCTTAGCTTCGGCGTTGGCGGGATAACGGTCGTGCTTGGATACGTCGCCCGATGGTTCATTTGTTGAATCGGCGTCGTCGAGCTGTATTGTGGGACCTATAGGCAATTTTATACGCCTACAGGGGCCAATGAAGAAGTCCCAAACAATGCAACATGCTGGGGGTCGCTGTAACCCTCAACATGTGGAGAAAATTGTGGCACCCAAGCGCACAACCCTGCGCATTGAAGTGCAAGAGCCCGCTGAAGATTCACGCCCACAAAGGCGCGTTTCAAGGCGTGTGACTCTGCATGGTCCGAAGAAGACAATTATTCCTCAGAAGGAAACGTTGTCATCTGATGACGACAACGTTATACCTGAGAGATCGTGCCAACACACAATAGATTGCTCCGATCTTCAAACGGACGAGCTGTACTATCGTGTCGGGGGTACGAATAGGTCCAGAAAGAGGAGCCCTCGAAGGCTCGAAACACAATGTCCTTGCTCGAAGCTCATTCGGGCGGTACTGTCTGAGTGCAACTGCGTCAAGGCGGTCCCTGAGAGAGTCTCTGTGTTTGAAAGACTCAGCAATGGAACGCCAAAACCAAGGCATAGGCGTTTCCAACGAAGAAGGAAGATGGTCAAAGATGGTGAGCATTCAAGGGTCACCGCAAATATGACCAACACAGGAACATCGGCCCAGGATAACCCCGAGGCGGTTCCAGAAATATCCCGACGTGTAACTCGTCTACAATCCGGGGCTATCATTCGCGCGACGTATGGTAGAATCCAAACAAGAGTACCTTCGGGAGATGAAGAATCAGATGCTGGCTCAGCAGTGGCGTCTGATATCTCAGTGTCCAGTGAAGGACAACCCCGCGAGGCGTTTATGATAAACGCGGAGCAAGTGGCCAAGATGCTTGAAGATGCCATGGCCAAACAACAGGAGACCTTTCGGTTCGAAATGCAAATGGCTATGCAGAACATGAGAGAGATGCATGACCAATAGCTTCAAGCATTGAGGAACCAACAAGGCGAACCAAGTCATCCTAACCAGAACAACCTGGAAGATGAAGATACAAATGAAGCTCGCAATACCAACAACCCTCCCATCAACCCAGGGGGTGGTAACGAGAATGCTAGCGAAGACACAGGTGAAAGCCTAAAAATTAAAAATCTCGAGAGCAAGATCAACACATTGATCTCTGCTCAAGAGACGAAAAAGACGGGCATTCCTTGTCCCTACCCAAGAGAGTGGGAATCAATCCCATATCCGGCGAAGTTCAGTCTAATTAACTTCACGCCGTTTAATGGGATGGGTTCACCTACTCAGCATTTGATTTATTTCAAATCGCACTTGGGAGTCATCTATGGTAATGAGGCTCTGATGGTACGGTCATTCGTCGGCACTCTTCGCGGAGCTGCCTTCGATTGGTATCGTCGCCTCAAGCCAGGAAGCATAAACAGCTGGGATGACATGGAGACTAAGTTCCTCGCGAATTTCTTCGACGACGACACTGAAATCTCTATCGGATCGTTGCTCGATGAGAAGCAGAAAGACGGGGAGCTAGTCGACACCTTCGTAAAGAGGTTCCGCAACAAGGCGATGAATTGTCGGGACCCGATCACCGAGGAATTCATCCTCCAGACCTGCCACAACAACCTTTCGCTGGATGTGTTGGAAGCAATGGGCACCGCACCATCCAAGACCTGGAAGGATTTGAAAGTCCGATGGGAACAAGCTGAGCGTTTCCTTAGGAGAAAGAAGGTGGAGAGAGGCCAACCGGCAACAAATCCTCCGAAGCAGAACTTCAACCAGAAAGGGAAAGGTAAAGCTCATGTTAATGCTGTTGATGCTAACCAGACTTTCCAATTGCAACCTCAGCAACAGCAGCAGCAGCGAGCGCCACAACAATCGCAGCCGCATTGGCAGCAACGGTCTCAGAAACAAAAGTCTTCGGAGCCGAGATTTCCCAAAGTCTACTCCTTCAAGGATGATGAAGTCCCCGGCATCTTCAAGTACTTGTTGGAGAACAACAAAATCCAGTTGCCGGCGATCGTAGATCATGAAGGAGCCACTAAGGTGACGGACCCGAAGTACTGCGCGTACCACAGAGCGGTCCACCACCCAACGAAGTCTTGCTATCACCTCAAGGACAAGATCCAAGCGTTGATCGATGTAGGAGTCATAACCCCGAAACCGGCTAAGAATGTGGGAGCAAACACGGTATCGATTAGTTTTGGATCAGTACCTACAGCTTGGTTTGAGCCGAAGCGTATCACCAAAGTCGGGATGAAGACGGTAAATGACGACCCGTACGGACAACGCCAAAAGGGACTTGTGCCTCACACAGCCCCAAACGGTGAAATTCTCTGGGTGCACCACGACCTGATTAAAGATGAACAATGGGCCGGATCGTCATCCAAGAAGAAGTCCAAAGGGAAAGGCAAGTCTTGTTACGGAGTTTCTACCATCCCAGGAGAAGATGACGAAAGAATCCCCGCTTTCCCACTTTCCGACGAGGAACAGGAGGTCTTTGCGACCCGGAGTGGAAACGAATACCACTTCAAATATCCATCTCCTGGGAATCAAATAGCTGAACAGGGGGTGACAAAACGGGGACCAGCCAAGACTCTCATAGAACTGGGGGTGATTACAGTTCCCAAACCGGTTGAAGATGCTCGACGACAGCCGGTTGACAAACAGAAAGAAAACAGGCCCGAGGAGGTTCAGAATCCGAAGCAGTCTCGTTTCAGTCGTCCGATTGGAAAGGACAAACCGGAGAGTTCAAAAAATCCGCGTGCCTTCGACATCATGGCTCAGCTAGCCAATATTCCAGCACGGATAACGTTGTACGAGTTGCTCTGATTGTCCAAAGAAACTAGAGAAGCCTTGCAAGAAGCCTTGGCCGATTCGGAGGCGTTCCTCACCAGGATCAAACCAGCTCCCGAAGAACTGGAAATGTTAGCCCAACAGTGTAATGTGGCGGCCAAGAATCTTCCCTGCATCACCTTCACCAAAGAGGACATGCAGACGAAGAATTCAAATCATGATTGGCCCTTGTACTTCGTCGGGTACATTGGCTCCAGCGAGGTCAACCGAATCCAAGTGGATCCGGGTTCCGCTGTGAGTATTATGCCACTACGCCTAATGCACAGCCTTGGCATTCCAGTCAGCAAGCTGGCATCTACGGGCACAGTCATTTACGGATTCAACACCAGCGGGTCAAGACCTTTAGGGAAAATCCGGATAAAGTGCCAGATGGGCGATCTGAAAACGGAGGTCACGTGCTACGTGATTGATGCTGAGACATCCTATAACTTACTATTGGGTCGGCCTTGGATCCATAGTAATGTTATAGTTCCCTCCACCTTACATCAGTGTCTGAAATATATCGACACTGATGGAAGGGTTAGGACGGTGGTCGCGGATAAGCAACCATTTAAAGGGTATGAGAATTACTTCACAGATTCTCTCCTTTATGGTAATGAATCTGATACGGAACCATCGATCCAGGGCACGGACAGCGGAGAAGAAGCTGATTCCGAGGCCGGATTCGATTACAATGGTGGTTTTGTTCTAAATGACATTGTACCCTTTGTAATCAATCTCGATGACGAACAGTCGTCAGATGGCGGTTGTAACTGGCAACTTGCCGATATTGAAATAAATCGTGATTTAGAGTATTCCTTGTCTCTTGATGATGCGATAAAAGGATTGTACGATAATCCCAATTTATGTATGCCGCTCCGATCATCTTATGTAACGAAGAAACGCCTCCAACATTCCTTCGGAACAACTCGGATTATTCCTGCCAAAACAGGAGGACAAAAAGAAGTGATCTACGGTAAAGGAGAAAGTCTTCCGTTACCAGATCATTTCCTAAGAGAAGATGAAGACGACGATAAATCTGGTCTGCATTTATCTAAGTATAGTCCGGAAGCGCGTACACTCATGGAAAAACAAGGGTACGACTTTACACTCGGGGAAGGTTTATACTTCGATCGAGGTTCTCGTGTCTCAGTCAAAGCGGCGTATGTACCAAAGGGGAAACCGGATAATTATTACCATCACAAGAGAGGCCTAGGCTATATCTCATCGGATGACGAATGTGGTTGGCAAATCATCGATCAAATTGCTAACAAAGCTAAGGATGGGTATTTGCCAGACTCTTCAGCTGAAGATTCCGACACAAGTTTGGGAGAAATGTTCAAGACCTTGATGGCGAACATGACTATAGCTGATCCGTCTACGATGGAGGACGACGATCAAATGCAAACGTGGGAGGACCCATGGGTTCATCACCTGAACATGTAATATGGTGATAGGTTCGAACAGAGAGAGCCACCCACCGAAGACGAAGTAGTCCAGATTAATATGGGTGATGAAGCCAATCCAAAGCCCATATTCATCAGTGGTAGTCTCCCCTCAGATGAGAAGGAAGAGTTAATAGCCTTGATCAGAGAGTACATTGATGTCTTCGCCTGGAACTATGAAGACATGCCAGGGCTTGACCCTAATGTGGCAATGCACCGCCTCGACATCAAGCCGGATGCCAAACCTGTCAAGCAACAGCAAAGACGGTTTCGTCCACAGATTATGGAAGCCATCGAGGCAGAGGTTAAGAAGTTGATCGATTCAGGATTTATCCGAGAGGAGCAACATCCAGACTGGCTAGCCAACATCGTTCCAGTCATGAAGAAAAATGGCAAGATCAGGATTTGCATCGACTTCAGGAATCTGAACGAAGCATGTCCAAAAGACGATTTTCCTCTCCCGATCACAGATGTCATTATTGACAATACATGCAGATTCAAGAGAATGTCCTTCATGGACGGCTTTTCGGGGTATAATCAAATCAAGATGCACCCGGATGACGAGAAGCATACAGCATTCAGAACGCCCCTCGGTATCTTCTGCTACACGGTGATACCGTTCGGTCTTAAGAATGCAGGTGCTACATACCAACGAGCGATGACTAAGATTTTCCAGAAACATCTCAGGAAAACGGTGGAGTGCTACGTTGATGATTTGGTGGTAAAGAGCCGCAACAAAGAAGATCACATTAAGGACTTGAGAACGATGTTTGATCTTATGCGGAGTCATCAGTTGAAGATGAATCCCACAAAATCCTTCCTCGGAATGTCCAGCGGAAAATTCCTTGGATTCGTCGTCACCACTAAGGGTATACACATTGACCCAGACAAGGTAAAAGCGATAAATGAATTGCAACCCCCGAGGAATCTAAGGGAACTCAGAGGATTGCAAGGTCGTCTGGCTTATATCCGGAGGTTCATTTCAAATCTTTCTGGGAAGTGCCAACCATTTTCTAAGCTAAACAAGAAGGGCGTATCGTTTATTTGGGACGATGCTTGCCAGAAGGCATTCGAAGATATCAAGGCATATCTGATGAATCCCCCTGTTCTTGTCGCACCAAAATCAGGTAAACCGTTCTTGATTTACATCAAGGCGATGAACCATTCGGTAAGTGCTTTATTAGCACAAGACGATGATAATGGTCACGAACAGGCAGTTTATTACCTAAGTCGGACCTTGATAGGCGCCGAGTCTCGGTATCCGATGATCGAGAAAGAATGTCTCGCATTGGTGTTCGCAGTACAGAAGATGCGACATTACTTGGTGGGCCAGACGATTTATGTCATTGCCAATGTTAATCCGGTACGGGTGTTCATGACTCAACCAGGTTCAATGAATTGGCGGTTAGCGAAGTGGGCCCTTCTCTTGTCCCAGTATGATCTGCACTTCAAACAGCAGAAGTCAGTCAAAGGACAAGCGATTTGTGATCTTTTGGCGGCAAGTCCGACAACAGATACAGTTGAGGTATATGATGATTTACCAGATGAAACCCACGAGGTTAATGCCACATCACACCAACAAGTATGGCAATTATACTTTGATGGTGCTTCGAGAGCAGTTAATAAGGCAGTAACCCCTGGATGTCCTAAGGTCACTTCCGGAGTTGGAGTTGTCTTAGTTTCCCCAGGGAAGCACGTGATGCCCCGAGCTTATTCGCTGACGAATCCATGTTCCAATAACGTAGCCGAGTACAACGCGCTCATCATTGGACTCAGTTTCGCCAAAGAGCTGGGGGTCAAGTATCTCGAAGCCTTTGGAGATTCTCAATTGATCGTCAACCAAGTTCGTGGAGAGTATGAGGTCAGGAACCCAGATTTGATTCCATACCACCAGGAGGCCGTCAGAATGGCAGATTCTTTTGAAGAATTTTACATCGAATATATCCCGCGTCTTTAGAACGCTTATGCGGATGCACTGGCAGCACTAGCAGTATCACTCGCGCAGCCGCCCGAAACTGAACTGCTAGTCACAGTAAGATCACACCAACTCTGCATACCCATATACGATATGGAGGTTGAAGAGGAGGATGATAAAAACGAGAATGCCAAAGAGGTGAACTCAACCCAGATCGGGTCTGAGTCCCGAGATTAGTATTTTCCCATTATTGATTACGTCTAATACGGCATTTTACCAGAGGACGCAAAAGAAAAAGAATCTATTCGCCGAAGAGCTCTGCGGTTCTTTTACAATACCGAGACCCGTACGCTATATCGCCGGGGGTATGATGATCTGCTTCTCCGATGCCTTTCGAACAAAGAAGCAAAAGAAGTTCTTAAGGAAGCACATGAAGGAGAATGCGGTGCGCATCAGCCTGGTCCCAAGCTGTATGATCGAATCAGAAGAATGGGATATTTCTGGCCAACGATGGTTCGTGACGCGATCGAGTACGCCCGAGAATGTCATGCTTGTCAAGTGCATGCAAATTATATGCACCAACCTCCGGAACGATTACACACATCAACCACGTCTTGGCCATTCGAGACATGGGGTATGGATATTGTCGGTCCTATCTTTCCTCCTTCAGTCAAAGGTGATCGATTTATCCTTGCTATTACCGACTACTTTTCGAAGTGGGCTGAAGCCGTTCCGCTTAAAGAAGTGAAGACGAATAATGTCATCAACTTCATCAAACATCACGTCATATACCGACACGGCGTGCCAAGGCGGATCATTCATGACAACGGTCCGCAATTCATAAGCAACGCCTTCATCAGGTTTTGTGATAAGTTCAAGATTCAAGATGTTTCGTCAACAGCTTATTATCCCGCTGCGAACGGATTAGCTGAGGCGTTCAACAAGACGATCATCAAGATCCTGTCAAAGCTTGTCAAGACCAATAAGCAAGATTGGGACGATAAACTTGGTGAAGCGCTATGGGCTTATCGCACCACAATACGCACTCCTACAGGAGCCACTCCATATTCTCTGGTGTACGGATGTGAAGCTGTGCTACCATTAGAGATTCAAATCCCCTCCCTTCGGATCGCTCTCGCAACGGAGATGACGACCGAAGAACATCATCAAATACGTCTTGAGGAACTCGAAAGGCTGGACGAAAAGCGCTTGGAGGCTCAACAACACATCGAGTTCTACCAGGCTAGGATATCCAGGGCTTTTGACAAAAGAGTCCGCCAAAGAAGCTTCAAGGAAGGAGATCTGTTCCTCGCTGTTCGCCGACCAATAATCCTCACCTCCAAGAAGAAAGGTAAATTCGAACCTAAGTGGGAAGGACCGTTTGTAATAGACACAGTCTATTCAAACGGCGCTTACCGCTTAATTTCTTTAGAGGGCATCAGGTAATTAATGCCAATAAATGGGAAGTTTTTGAAGAAGTACTATCCCTAATACGTTCAAGACAACCCATTTATCGGGAAACTCCTTGAAGAATATTACACTTAATATTCTAAAGGATAACCCAAGTTCGCACCACCAAAATCCCTCACTGATCAATTTCAATTGACAGTGAGTCCACCAAAAAGGTCCACTCTTGATTTGGAGTCCCCTTTCGACAAACGAAAGAACTCTCTTTCTTTTCTCTTTGGTTCAACCTTTTCATGGTTATAACCGAAGCTGAAATTTCACTTGGATAAACGAAGAACTCATATTTCGATCAGATAACCAATCCTATAAAAGGTAAGTTTATCTAGATCTTCCGGATTCTCGGAGTGGAGATCCCACTTCTAGTTTCCTTCTTGCACTGGAAATAGAATATAAAATTCTTCCTTTCCAGAAACAAGGAATAGAATATAAAATTCTTCCTTCCTTGTTCAGGGAATAGAATATAAAATTCTTCCTTCCCACACCAACTCTTTTTCCGAAATTTATCAATTTAGGATTCATCCTAGGAAGTTTATCCCGAGTCCTAAGCAGGGATAAGTCTGCGCCTAACACGCGCTACCGGTTTAGTCTTTCTCCGAAGAAGAAGACACCAGAGTTCGATTCTGGGGTATTTTATCCTGAAACCTAAGTAAGGATAAGTCCGCGCCTAACACGCGCTGCCGGTTAGTTCTTAACCGTTAAAAAGAACACCCGTCCGCATATTCAACATTGTGGCAGGTTGTTATTAATAACACCGAAATCCATGCCTCACACGCATGGGGAATTTTATCCTGAATCCTAAGAAAGGATATGTCGACTCCTAACACGCGTCGCCGGTTTGATCTTTATCCGTAAAAAAGGATACCAGAGCCTGACTCTGGGACCTTTATCCCAAAGCCTAAGTAGGGATAAGCTAACGTCTAAAACACGTTGCTGGGTAGCCTATTCCCATAACAATGGCAAGGTCTACATATTCAAAGTTGTAGCACAAAGTCTAAGGGAGTTCATTCCTTTAGCGCAACGTCACATGCGGAACGGATTAAAACAATCCACATGTAAGCCCGACTCAAACGGTAGTCGGTAAGAGCACATCAAATCCGTTGAAGGCTGAGGATTTGCCAAAAATCCTAAGTCAACGTCTAATACACGTTGTTGTTTAGTCTTTTCACGGGAGAAAGACGAAGTCTACGTATTCAATATCGTAGCACTAAAAGAGTTAACTCTTTTAGCTTAACGTCACGTGCGGAACGGATCTAAACAATCCGCATGCTAGCCCGATTCAAACGGTAGTCGGTAAAGGCTAATCAAACCCGTTGATGGCTGGGGGTTAGCCAAAAATCCTAAAGTCAACACCTAACACGTGTCGCCGGGTAGCCTATTCCCGTAACAATGGCGAAGTCTATGTATTCGACATCATAGCACGAAGTCTCGGAGAATTCAATCTCTGAGCGCAACGTTACATGCGAGCGGATTTAAACAATTCGCATGCTAGCCCAACTCAAACGGTAGTCGGTAAAGGCTCATCAAACCCGTTGATGGCTGAGGGTTTGCCAAAAATCCTATGAGTATTATGGTTAACATTTCAAACGGAATGACGAATCATAATAAAAATAAAGATGAAAACCAGTGTCACTGAGAGAGTCAAAAGTCAAAGTACACAGCAAACAAAATCATACATCAAGCCCGTGGCTAAAAATCTGCTGGCTGAGCTTAGACAGCTTATCATCATAAGCTTGACTAAGCTCAGCTCTAATGGACTCCTCGGTAGCGGCAGAGGTCTTCGCAGCAGTCTCCTCTGTCTCGACCAGCTCCTGCTTCAAGGATGTTAGCTCGTCAGATAAAGCGGTGCAGGTCTGCTGGTCCTGTGCTCTCGTCATCTGAAGAAAGCTCAAAGTTTCCTTTTCTTCGCGGAGTTCTCTTTCAAGCCGGTCTATCTTGGTTTCACAAGAGATAAGAGAAGAATCGAGCTCGGCGAGTGAAGATAATCTAGTAGCAAGGCCGGTTTCAACTCGATCCACTCGGTCTCGCCGCACCTGAACCTCAAAACTAGCAAGAATCTGAGTCTCCCGCAGTGATTGTAAAAGGGTCTCTAGCTCAGCAGCGATAAATGAAGAGGCGCCGGTATCTCGAAGCTCACGAAACATCTGAAGTTCATGCTCTAAGCAGTTAAGATCGTCAACTATAGCCTTCGCCAAGTCTGGATATCCCGCTTCCCTTATCAAGTTGATTCTGGAATTAAGGAGAGGTTTAAACTGGTGAAGTGAAAGTCCGCCGTGGAAGAGCTTGCCGATCATAGCATTCACAAAGGAAAAGAAGGAGCGAACTTCTATGCAGATGACGACCTTGTCAGGATCGTCGTCAGATAACAACTCTTTCACTAAGACATGAAGACGAGAAGAACGCCCTACACAAAAAAGGGAGAAGTCCGTAAAAAAATCTTAATAAGAAAAAGGAATAGCACTCTTCAATGAGTTGACTTATACCTTCTTCCCCTTGAGCCGCTGGGGGTAGTGGAGGTGTAACGGCTGTAGGTGCATCAACTGGTGTAGTTGGTCTCACAGCCGGCTTAACAGGGTCTTTCTCAACAAAAGCTCCTGCCAGATTCAAAACAGAATTCGCAGAGGCGTTATATTATAGTTGCATTAGTCAAGATTGGCTAGTCCTATAATCAACACAGAAAGAGGCACATACCTTCAATGGAACCATCCTCGGGATTTTCAGCGAAGGCGGGCTCAGAAAACATATCCCCAGGTAACTGGTCATCGATCTGAGGAGAGCTATATATGTAGCGCATCATAGGAGTGTCCGCAAACAAGCTTCCCTCGTCAAAATCATCAATGGAGAAATCTGACATAAAAAAAATATATAAGTGCCAAAGAAGAGTGAAGAGACTACAACTAATGGAAATGAGTTACCTCTCACGGGTGCATCAGCCTCTTCATTTCCAGGATTCGCCTCCTGCAAATTATCTGAAGAAGCAAGAAGTAGAGGACAGTTAGAGGATACACAAATTCATTTGTGTATTATCTAAAGAAATACAGTGTCAGTGTCAGATGTACCTGGATTTATGGAATCGGGTCCTACATTGATCTCCTCTCTAATGTCAGCAACTCTTGTAGGCCTCTCTACATGAGGTAGTGGGTCAGACTCATCGGGAGATACGGGAATGGGATCGGGACTCATCTCATTCTCTCCACGCACTCCTATATAGACATAGAAGAGCATGAGTCAATGTTCCGAATAACCAAGAGAATGGTTCACAGGATGGATATTACCTCCGTCACTGGCAGGATCATCGCCAGCCAGGTCCATATCAGAAGCTCGGGAAGCTGCACGCGGCTTACGGGCTAATCTCTTCCGCCTAGCAATGGGGATCGAAGGTCTCGCCTGGGGAGGAGGACGGAACTCTTCATCCTGATCAACTGTGGTCCCTGAAACATCAAACCATAGTCAGTTTCAATACTTCTAGAAAATAGAAGGAAAAGATGAACTGCAAACCTCGCTCGGAAAAATCTTCATAATCTTCAGGGTCTCCGCCTGAAGCCTCGTCTGTGGAGTGGAACGTCCTCTGGCCCTCTTCATCAATCCGGTGAGTCTTGTTCCGCATCCTCTGTGACCGAGCGTTCTCCCGAATCCTACGGGAATCAATCCGAGAAGCTTCCTCAGCCTCTAGCTCCGCAATCGGCTTTACAGGGATAGTCTTGTTGGCTGCTAACAACCATTTGCAGCTCAAGAAAGTGAGGTGCAGCTGCCGATCAATACTCGGGAGGCTGAACTTAGCACCAGTACAGCCAGTCACGGTCCACAACCAGGCACGGAGACCGTCTATCAAACCACTATGGGTCCGAAGCTGCCGACGAGGATTCCCGATGTAGAGCTGATCATAGCCAAATTGGCGAGCGAATCGGCAGGGTAGATATGGCTCTATGAAGCACTGATCCCTCACACGAAAAGTCAGATAGCCGGGCCTAATGTTCACCAGCCAGTTGAAGCAGCCGATGTCTAAGTGAGTCCGATACTCTTTCGGCCTCTCCTCATCGATCAAACACTCGCCGTATCGACCGGAAAACTGCGGAAAACAAGTGGAAAATGCCCAACACTTGTGAACTTGCAGCTGCTGTCTGACATCAGAAAATCCGCGTCCCTCCCACCTGCCATTCTCGAGCAACTGTAACAGGAGAACAGAGTGGTCTGTGGCGTTCGGTACCGACATCATATCTGAGCGGTGAAGGACGAACCAAGCCATCAAATAAGTATACGGGAGCTCCGTCTTAACTGTGGGAATCTGACCCGGCAAGTCACTTTCCTTTCGTGTAAAGGCATCAGCAAGCTGTCGAAGTCCTCAATGAATGTCGGCTACCATCACCGGAAGAAGTGAAAGATCTTTCTTATAAGCGAGCTGAACGGCTGGGTAGAGCACCTCCAAGGGCAAGGCGTCGCCGGACTGATATGGAACCACACACTTCTTCAACCAAATAGCGAGATAACCGGCAAGAAGAGTCATCGGTCGAATCGATGCGGTCGCATGCCATAAGAAGGATCTGAACCTGGTACCTGTGGGAAAACCACCCTCAAGGCTGCTAGTGGTATAGGAACGAGCGTCAATCTTCTTCAACAAACTGTTCACTTCTGAGGGAGTAAGTGGGGCCAACTCACAAATAGCCTCGCCAGAACTGCTCTCCAGGTTCTTGAACAAATAGTTCGCAAACTGCTTCAGACTCACAGATGCCTTGGTCCTCTTTGCTAAAGGCTCAGACTGTGCCAAAGCAATGTGATAATGACAAGTGAGATCCCATAGAGTCTCATAGTGATCAGGCATGCGATCCTTCAATTGGCTCAACTCATGATTAGAGGGAAAGTACTCCTGATATAGCATCTGTCCCATGGGCAAGCCAGAAATCCTGTGCATCTCGTGAAGAGCCAAGCCTAACTCCCCCTGCCGGGTCAGAAAAGTGTTCGAGTCTGGATTATATAGCTCGAACAAAGCGCAGAAGTGCCTCGTGCTGACCGGCAAGCCATACATGGTGGCATGGACGGCTGCATACAAACCGCAAGCGTGCAACTCCTCACTCCATCGGCTCAAAACATACGTCGTCATGCGACTCCACCAAGACTTGTCCAAAGAATGGACCCAACCATAAATCCTGTGACGAGTTGCAGGCATCTCCCGACCTAGGGCAGTAAGACGGTTCCTCAAAGTAGAAGCGGTGGCGAGGAGCTCATTACGTGGCGGCGCATCTAATCCCACCACTCCGGGATGCAGTCCAGTGATATGACTCCTGCTCGAGCCAGGAACTGCCTGATGAGTGACGTAACCGCAATGGACGCTCTCATGATCCTCAGTCAAACGCCACGACATCTCCCGCGTCACGGCCTGACGCCTGAGCTCAGTCAACGAGCGATGTCGAGGAATCTCCGGCAAGTATATGAAGCCATTGCCGGTCTTGTGAAGCCACTGCTCAGCATCAATGAATACGGCTTCTGGGTCATCGACAGAATTACCAAACAGGAAGTCGCTCTTCCGAAGAGGCTGAGTAGAGCTGGCATCCTTCACAAAAGGCGCATCTGTGATCAGCTGACGAATAGCCCGATGACCACCTTCCCTCACCACTTGGGCAACCTCAGTCGACGTGCCCAAAGCAAACTGAGGAGTAGCTGGAATAGGAGAAGGATCGTCGGAGGTTGAGTAATACTCGCCACGACGCCCATATACTGCGTGGGACGAGAATAATCCAGAAGGGTACCCCACTGCAAAATAGACAGTTAAACACTGGTTAGTCTCGATTATAAAAGGAAATTGAACTCATCTTGCAAATAGTTAAGATAGAGTCATTGCCTTATAAAGGGTGAGACGATTTGGCCACATTGTGCAATCACAACACAGGGTATGTCGACAACATATCCCTGCCTTATAAAGCGCAATGTAGCGTCAAATCGCCCCCTTTAATTTTGAGATATGGTTTTGACCAAGCAAAACATATCTTTGAAGCATCGATCCTCACCAAGGAGAATCAAGGCTCTTCCCGATTGCCTCGCCAAGGAGAACAACGTGGGGTAAAATGGACCAATTTGCAAATTTTCAAGAAAAGAGGGGTTAATTTGCAAAATTCCCAAATATGCAAAAAGCGTCGATCCTCACCAAGGAGAATCAAGGCTCTTCCCGATTGCCTCGCCAAGGAGAACAACGTGGGGTAAAAAGGGACCAATTTGTAAATTTACAAGAAAATAGGGACTAATTTGTAAATTTCCAAATACTGCCAAAAATAGCTCACCAGCATAGGAGGGAGGTACGCCATCAGTCGACATAGCAGGGGAATGACCTCTCGAAGAACGCGACATGACGAGCTGCAAAATAAATTCAGAGGTCAGATCTAGAAAAAAGATCACCTTTTTTTATCAGATCTACCCCCTGAAAGATTAACTCGAGGCGTCAAGTCACACCCTCAACCCTCACATATGATCCCACAAATGCATAAATTAAATTGAGCATAAAAAAAGATCAAAATTGTGGAGGATTTACCTGAAGAAAGGCTCGAGATCCAATAAAGAGGAGACCTTTTAGGAAACTTTCACCACGTGCTCGAGGGGCCTGAGAGGAATTCTAAAAAAATGGTTTTTCGAGGGATTTTTTAGTCCAAGATCAAAAGGAAGCCTAGATCTGGGACAACTATCAAAGTTTCAAGGAGAAAGGAGGCTTGAGGGAAGAGAAAAGCCAAAAAGAGGACAAGAGGAGGGGCCGGCCCTAGAGAGGAGAAGAAAAAAAAGAGAGAAAGAAAGAAAATGGACCCCTTTTTATAAGGTGAACCAAGTTGAACCGGACCGGACCAAGTTGAACCGAACCGGATCAGTACAAATCAGTTCAAAAGGGACTGAATTGAGCGTCGAATCGACTTCAAATCAACTGAGGGGCTCATCCTTGGTTTATTCCTGTCTCTCCCACACATTCGGACGGAGCGGAGGAATTTTTTTAAGCCAAAATACTGCCTTTTTTTGGCCCATTTTCAAGCCGGTTTAGCTCATCTTGGGTACGAAAATACTCCAATAAGGTATACGAGTATAAACTATTCCCTATTTTTATTGAGAAGTTCCTGGAGAATATTTTTCTAAAAATATTCTTAAGGATAACTCAATAACACGACGCCGGACAACGCGTCGCAATGGAAGACTCAACGCCAACAATCGAGGGTTAGTTGTACGTCGAACAAATGAGCACAAGCTAAAAGATTGGAAAATCAGGAATCGACTTCAAGTTCAAATTCCAACGACGATCAGACAATAAATGCAGCACCGGAATCCTTACAAGCATTCGACAAAGCACCGAATAGCCTGAAGGAGTGAAGGAATACAGAACAAAAGTCGTTCCAGGTCCCGTTACACCGACAAAGGGTAGGGGCAATCATGTCCAAAGTATTCCAGACTCTTCTATAAAAGAATAAGGCTGGAACACTTTGGAGGGGGTATCTGTAGGCGTATAAAATTGCCTATAGGTCCCTTAGCATGGCTCGGCACGATGATTCGACAAATCAACGGACTTGAACTCAAACACCGAGGCGGATTTACTGCCAAATGAAGACTCGGGCTATCAAATCAAGACCCGAACAAATCAAACGAACAACTGAATCACGGACATAACCGAAAGACGGGAAAACGACGAAACGGAACACACCCGGGGGATTCTGCCCAAACCGAACCAACCCGGGGTGGCTCGGCCCAAACCGAGCCACCCCAGGGTGGCTCGGCATGAGCCGAGCCACCCTGAGGTGGCCCGACTCCCCCCCCTCTCTCTTGTGCACAAATGCACAGTTCAGAGAGGCTATAAATAGGGGGGGTGGTTGTTCATTTGAGAGGACTTTTCTAAACTTCTGAAGAGCCGAAACTCTGCCGGATTGTCACCTCAACTCGGATTTGTGAAGGCTTGGAGATTTGGACCCTTGGATTCAGTTCTTGGCGAGCACCCGCGACAAACAAGGCAGGAGTTCGAAGAGGCTAATCCTCAGATCTATGTTGTTCTACTCCGGATCTAAGCTTGGTTCTTAGATCCCGAGATTCGAGCGGTCGTTTCCTTGGTGAAACGATCCCTCCTGGCTATTATCTCCTTGGTGGGATAATACCCGTTATACCATGTAGATCTGTTTGGATCGAGATTGCACGGTGGTCCACGGTAATCAACCCCGGCACAGGCAAACAACCCACAAAGCGAGTGACCGCAAAACAGGAGCTCGCGATCTGTTCGTTAAATAAGGAAAGTTGTAATTTTTCTTTATTTGTTTTGAATTTCGTTGTAACCGGCTCATATAAAAAGACCGGATCTTTGTAAACGCAAAAAAGTTGTTAACATTGAGTGCAATGAGTTCGTCAATGAAGAAGAATCTGATTTTTCCCGCGAACAGTTGACTTTTGGCGCCACGCGTTGACTTTTGTCGCAACGTGCTGTCCGACGTTGACCTAGGGTTACGCGTTGACCGGCGTCCACCCTAGGGTTTCAAATCCGCATAGATTGACTTTTGTCGTCACGCGTTGACTTTTGTCGCCGCGTGTTGACTTTTGTCGCAACGCGCTGTCCGGCGTTAACCTAGGGTTACGCGTTGACCGGCGTCCACCCTAGGGTTTCAAATCCGCATGGATTGACTTTTGTCGTCACACGTTGACTTTTGTCGCCGCGTGTTGACTTTTGTCACAACGCGCTGTCCGGCGTTGACCTAGGGTTACGCGTTGACTGGCGTCCACCCTAGGGTTTTAAATCCGCATGGATTGACTTTTGTCGTCACGTGTTGACTTTTGTCGTCACGTGTTGACTTTTGTCGCAACGCGCTGACCGGCGTTGACCTAGAGTTACGCGCTAACCGGCATCTACCCTAGGGTTTCGAACCGCGTGGGTTGACTTTTGTCGTCTCGCGTTGACTTTTGTCGCCGCGTGTTGACTTTTGTCGTAACACGCTGTCCGGCGTTGACCTAGGGTTACGCATTGACCGGCGTCCACCCTAGGGTTTCAAATCTGCATGGATTGACTTTTGTCGTCACGTGTTGACTTTTGACGCAACGCGCTGTCCGACGTTGACCTAAGGTTACGCGTTGACCGGCGTCCACCTTAGGGTTTTGGAACCGCTTGGGTTGACTTTTGTCGTCACGTGTTGACTTTTGTCGTCACGTGTTGACTTTCGTCGCCACATGTTGACTTTTGACGCAACGCGCTGTCCGGCGTTGACCTAAGGTTACGCGTTGACCGGCGTCCACCTTAGGGTTTTAGAACCGCTTGGGTTGACTTTTGTCGTCACGTGTTGACTTTCGTCGCCACGTGTTGACTTTTGACGCAACGCGCTGAACGGCGTTGACTTCATCTCTGTCTTTTCTAAAAGCAAAGACAGGGGAAAAGGTGCTATGATCTTGAATACATAGACTTCGTCTTTCTCACGGGAATAGACTACCCGGCAACGCGTGTTAAGCGTTGACTTCATCCTCGTCATTTCTAAAAGCAAAGACAGGGGAAAAGGTGCTATGATTTTGAATACATAGACTTCGCTATTGTTACGGGAATAGGCTACCCGGCAGCGCGTGTTAGGTGCAGACTTTATCCTTACTTAGGTTTCAGGATAAAATACCCCAGAATCGAAATCTGGTGTCTTTTCTTAATCGGTGAAAGACTAAACCGGCAACGCGTGTTAGGCGATGACTTATCCCTACTTAGGATTCGGGATAAAATTCCCCGTGCGTGTGAAGCACGGATTATGGTGTTATTAATAACAACCTGCCACAATGTGGAATATGTGGGCTTTTGTCCTCTTTTTACGGTTAAGGACTAACCGGCA
>BQKN01065484.1:0-20277 GCA_022839385.1 Asparagus kiusianus
TAAGTTGTTATTTCTTGGTTCCAAGTTAGTTCTAACTCCTATCCCACTAGTTCTAGCTTGTATCCCACCAGTTCTAGCCCACATCTTGCCAGTTCTAGTGAGAACCCTCGTTATTTTCGTGCCAATTTGTATTTTCTGGGTTCCACGTTAGTTCTAGCTGCTATCCCACCAGTTCTAGCTTGTATCCCACCAGTTCTAGCCCACATCTTGCCAGTTCTAGTGAGAACCCTCGTTATTTTCGTGCCAATTTGTATTTTCAGGGTTCCACGTTAGTTCTAGCTGCTATCCCACCGGTTCTAGCTTGTATCCCACCAGTTCTAGCCCACATCTTGCCAGTTCTAGTGAGAACCCTCGCTATTTTCGTGCCAATTTGTATTTTCTGGGTTCCACGTTAGTTCTAGCTGCTATCCCACCAGTTCTAGCTTGTATCCCACCAGTTCTTGCCCACATCTTGCCAGTTCTAGAGACCACCCTCGCTATTTTCATTCCTAAGTTGTATTTTCTGGGTTCCACGTTAGTTCTAACTCCTATCCCACCAGTTCTAGCTTGTATCCCACCAGTTCTAGCCCACATCTTGCTAGTTCTAATCCCACCTTTGTTTTTTACATGCACACATGTTATTTTTTTCTTCTACGAGATTGAACCAGCAGAAACGAACGTAATACACTTAAACTAATGCTCAAGTAGAGTTAACAAGAAAGAGCTATAACATTCTCTTTTTGACCAACAACAGGACATTAGATATTCCAATACCTCTGTTAATGTACATGTACAATCTAACTGCTACATACATAATTCTATTTGTAAACATTGAATCATTCTCTTTGTATAAACATGTCATTCATCACTATAAGCTGACCCATCTGCATGTCTTTGCTCGCTACCGGCTAACAATAATTTTGCAGCAACCCTCGCTCTCATAGCTTCAGGTGTTTCGTCCGGAGGATTTACCCGCAATGTCGAGCGACCATGAATTATTGCTTGGATGTAGAGGTAGACGAATACACCACAGTCATAGCTGCAACATAGTATGCTATATTAGACATTTTACCAAGAGATAGAACTATAACACTTTTTATGCCAAGGAACTAACCTCCCTCTTTGTGGCTCGCATTTGATGGCCCTGTATCTAAATACTCTGGCTACATTTGATATTACAAAATCAACTTGCTGTTCATTAAAAAAGTTTATGATTTTATGAACAGGCTCCATCCAAGCTTCATGGCCAGCAGAACTGTAGTGGTTGACGACCATTTCTTTCAGATCAACTTCAACCAGATGCCAATGGTCGTACCTGACCAACGGAATCAACAGATGCTCTATTCGAACGGCTGTGTATTTTTCAATATATTGCAAAAACAGCTCGTAATTCGATGGGTCGACGTAGTAAAGTGAGTGCTGCCAATAGTACCACGTAATGTTCAGTATTATGCATCTGGGAAGATAAAACCAATTTGCTTCTACATTAGGACTAACATGTTATAAGCTAGAACTAACATTCTAGTTGTTAGGGCTAACGTGGCGCAAACTAGAACTAACATGGCTCATGCAGAACTTACATGGCTAGAACTAAAACTAACATCCATTTTCGCCAAAACTACCACGGTAATTTAGTACTTACAAGAAAGAACACCGAGACGACGCCAAATTTTTTGACATATGCCTCTTGCTGGATCGTGTCCAACAATGCTTCTTCCATCTGTAACATCAATGAAACATTAAAATTCAATATATGAACAAGACTTTATACATTATTAAGCGTATATAATCTAACCTTGTCATCGAGCCGGCCTCCACGGAGCAAATACAACAGCTCTTCTCTGTTCATAGTGCTATTGGCTGTTTTAATAACATCATATCTCCTGAAAATAAGAACTAACATGGATTAGGACTAACATGTAAGCAATTAGCATATAAATAGTCAATTGAACCTTACTTGTGATTCTTTTGGGAGCAAAACTTGGTTAGGCAATTATTTTCAGCTTCGGAGAGTCTAGCAGATACTTCAGCTGGTATCCTAAAATTATGTACAAAGGTACCCCTGCTATCTATTATACGAATGTTAAACAATGCAATGTCTGGAATATCTCTATTTAACTCGCCCAAAAGTTCTTCTTCCTCAGCCGTCATTGCCTTCAAACTCAACTCATCCCAAGTGGGATGTTGTTTGCCGTTATAAAAATTGGTAACTTTGTCAGCTTCGTGTGCACCATCAGGACTTGCAAGTACATCTACCACTTTTTGCTTTTTCTTTCCCTTTTCCTCTGTATATGGGGTCTTACACCATTTAGACCGCTTGCTTGTCCTTCGAACCTTCCGCCGTGGGGCTGCTACAATCTCTTCTGTTTGCACATCCCTTGACAGAGCTTCAAGGATTTTGTCCACCTGATGTGAAGTATTAGCAACAGCCACGGCAGAACTATCTACATTCTCACTTTCTCTTCCAACATGCTCCTCTTCCCTATACACAATCTCCGCCTCTTTCTGTACATTCTCCTCAACCCTGCTATCTACATTCCCCCCTTCTCCTCCAACAAGCTCCTCTTCCTTCTCTGATTTCCTATCTACATTTTCCACCTCCTTATCTACATTATCCACTTCCCTATCTACATTTTCCTCCTCCTTATCTACATTATCCTCGACCTTGTTATCTACAATAACCTCCTCTCTATCTGAATTCTCCCCAGCTTTATTCTCGGGGGGTTCCGCTTCACCTTTCTTCTGGGGGGCGACATCCTCCGCGTCTTCCCCTTCTATTATAGCTTTCCCCTCAGCTATATTCCCAACATCAGCTCCTTCCTCCGTTGAACCAACAGGCTCCACAACTTTGCCTTCTATTGTGGTGCCCTCCAAATCAACTTCACATCCATGAACATCAACATCATCAACAGGCTCCTCAGCATCATCCTCAGCATCATCCTCAGCCATCTTATGTTCAGCTTCTTGCATGATGGGGTCTTCCTTATGCAATCTACTATATTTGGAAGGCTGTTCCTCCTCATTAGGCCGTGGATTCAGCTTCATTTTTTTAATAATTTTTTGTTTGATATTTGCCTTCAGCACCGCCGGGTCTATGACGTCATCAGGTCTTCCAAGTTCTTCAATTATTCTGTTTAGCCTGTTGATCTCAATCATAAATTCTTTACAATATGTACTCTTGCTCTGCTTTGTGGCAAAGAGTAGTCCTTGGAGGAATTTAGCAGAATTTCTCCAAAAGGTAAGTTGCTGCTCAATGGGTAGATCCTTCACCTCCTCTTCATCTTCAAAAGCATTGTCAATATGTTTTGACATGATCTGAAATTATTAAGAGATTATATTATAATAAAATAGGATTATACATACATGAATATTGTTTACATTTAGCTTTAGACAACTTAGACTTAACAGGATACTTACATAGCCTATTGAGAAGTTCTTCGTTTCCTCCGCCCTCGCCTTCCTCTTTAACTTAGGCGCATGAGGCACTCCTTCACTCCCCTGAACGGCGGGAGGTGCAACAAGCTTTGCAGGAGCAGGCCCAACTTCCACAACAGTCCGATCAACTTCAGTTATTGAAGCTGATTTAGCCTTATATTTAACGGTCCTCGCCCTCAAATATGAGACTTTCACCTCCTTTTCTGATGCCCAGTTTGTCATTGGAGGTCTGGACTTGTCGACGTAGGGATATTTCTTTAACCCCGTCATCTCGTAATACCAAAGCTAAAGCAAATACATTAAGCATTAAAATCAGAACTAACAAGGCATAAATTAGAGCTAACAAACAGATACTCCGTTAGAACTACTGTGACCTCAACTAGAACCTAGAACTAGCATGCCTCCTATTAGAACTAAGGTGAGATGCAATAGAACTAACCGAACTTTATTAGAACTAACGTGACCCAATTCTGAGCTAACATGATGCCATTTAAGGATTAGCAGCATGACCCAAATAAGGACTAACATGAATACGGCTAGAACTAACATGAGCAGAAACTAGAACAAACGAGGTGAAAAGTAGAACTAACATAGCAGAAAACAGAACTAACGTGGCATAAGTTACAACTCACATGGCATGAATCAGAGCTAGAATGAACCAAATTGAGTAAAACATGGCACTTACACACAAAAGTGTCATGCAACCTGGGACATATGTGACCCCTGGCGCCTTCTTGCACTCCACAGCAGCTTTAATCCCCCTGTTAATTTCTGTATAAAAGAATTGACCCCAAGCTACCTTATTGACCCTCTCAATGCTATCAAGATATCTGAGTAAAGGTCTAGGGATACCCTCCCCGCTTCTGGGGCACCATATCATGGAGCATTGGTACAGAATTTGCAGCAGAACAAAATCTCGGATATCATCTTCTTCTGTAGACTCCACGAGCCTTTCCAGCTGCCCTTCAAGGTATCTTCGATGGGTAATTGTTGCTTTTTTTAACTTCTTCCCCTCTTCAGTTTTAAAAAGATGAGCGAAGTATTGCAACCATAATCTGTTTGTTGAGTCCCGGTTGATATGTATGAGTTCCCCATACGCTGGGAAGTATGTGTGGTTATGGACCCATTGCAAATCAAATTTAACACTTTTCAAGCCCCCGGTCTTTGAATCGGGGATACAAAATGTGTCATTGGCCCTATCATAATAACTCAGCAGCAGTTCAAGAGTGGGGCGATCAGGCCCAAGAGCCCCGAATAAAATGTAGTGCTGAAATATCGACCCGCGATATGCATCCCTGTGGCACTGACGAATCTTCGGCGCAATAGACTTCATGAATTGCCAATAACCCGTGATATTGACGGTTAGCCTTAATGATTCAAACGGGTTAAATTCAGCAAGCCTTTTCCTGTAAAAATAAAAATTTTAAGTTCAATTAGAACTAACGTGAACTGAATTAGACCTAACACTAAACGGCATCCAATAGAACTAACGCCGACTGTTATAGAACTAACATGGACTCAAACTAGAACTAACATTGCTAGCACTAACATTAGGGCACGGCATCTAATAGAACTAACGCCGACTGTTATAGAACTAACATGGACTCAAACTAGAACTAACATTGCTAGCACTAACATTAGGGCACGGAATCTAATTCTAATAGAACTAACGCCGACTGTTATAGAACTAACATGGACTCAAACTAGAACTAACATTGCTAGCACTAACATTAGAGCACGACATCTAATAGAACTAACGCCGACTGTTATAGAACTAACATGGACTCAAACTAGAACTAACATTGCCTAGCACTAACATTAGGGCACGGCATCTAATAGAACTAACGCCGACTGTTATAGAACTAACATGGAATCAAACTAGAACTAACATTGCCTAGCACTAACATTAGGGCACATTACTTCGAAACCCCAAATAGTGGATAACTTCGAAACCCCAAATAGTGGAAACCTAGCACTTACTGTTTTTCTGGGGGGGGGGGGGTACGATGGCACGGCCAGCCCTTGCCGTTCTTCTTTGGCGGTTTCGTCATCCTAGGGCTTGCTTTTGCATTACCATGAGGGTTTGAGTGGCTTCCTCTGCGCTTCCAACCCCAGGCGAACCGTCTTTTTCCTTCAAATCGTCGCGATGAGAGATTTCATAGTCATTTACCGATTCCGCTTCCCTGGACGACATTTTCCGGCGAATAAACTAGACCGCGAAAATAAATTCCGTCGCTGGAAATGGAAGTTCGACAGTTTCAGTGGCTCTTTGGTATTTGAAGAAAGTAAAAAATAGAGGCGGGTTAAAAGAGGCGCCGTATCGAGTCCAGTCCATTTAATGAGATGTGACGAAGCGTCTGGGGACGAAGGAGAAGGGCAAAGTCGGGTTTTTCCAAAATATAATGGCTCTGGCTGTATACAGCTGACGTGGAGGGCCCTAGAAATATTACAGGTTGCTTTTTGGGGCTTATACACAAGGGGGAAAATACAAGGGGCCTCGTCACACGATCTTTCAGCTTTTGGGGCCCCGACACATTTTTCCCTTGAAAGTTTAGTAAAAAAAATGGTGGTGAACTTAAATGAACTTGTTTGGAAAGTTTAGTTAAGGAAAGGAAAGTGATTGAATCTTAACAATTGAACAATTGATATTATGATTAATGGTCAAAATGTTTCTATCATTGAGAAATTTCAGCTCCGTTCTCGTTCCATTCCTTACCAAACGAAAGTCTCTCCGCAATTAAAAACTCTAGAAATTCCTCACTATCAATTTTGTATCAGTGCAAACAATGCCGCTTTCAATGCAAAACAGTTAAAATCAGTTCAAATAATTGAAACATCAGTCCAAAAGATAACACTGTATTAACTGCTAAAAATTCAAGATCTTTTCACCGCCAATTTAAAAATGGATGTGGGACTTGGGAGCATGCCGTTCCTGCTACAAAAGCTTTCATCTGGATTGCGTTAATTATTTTTTTTTTTTGAGAAAAAGGATGAACTACTGTTAATCATAACAGTAATTCAGCCAGCTAAATTAATATTTAAAGTTTGGTTGTTACAAACAGATACACACCCCCAACCAAGAGTGTGTATTCTAGCTCCGACAAAACTTACAAATCAAAAAAGCTCCTGCTCCACAACATAGGATTAAGCTTTTTCAAAGCAAAGAAGAAGCTAACAACTACTACCAAAACAAAATAGCAGAACACTGTATCTTTAACCAGAGATTTAAAACTCAAGAACCAAAAAAACTTCAAAAAACTGGAGTTAATAATCATTCAAGCTGAGTCACTGTACTCGCAATCCCTCCAGCATCGACTTGTCCTTCAGCAGCTCTTTTCCTTCTCCTCTCTTGCAGCCTAGCAGCTCGCGCAGTTATAGGTTTAGAACCTAACCAAAATGATGAAAATATCAAAATTTTGCTCAAGATCTCCAGGGATCTCTTCCTTTTGTTAGAAAAGATTCTATCGTTATGTTCCTGCCAAATACACCATATAAGAGAACAGATAGTAACAAGTCTTTCCACCTTGCTGTTATCATCTTTTCCCACATACCAATTAATCCAAATCTCTTTTAGGGAGTTCAAACTAAAATCCTTTTCAATCTTCAATTTATATTGGATAGATCTCCAAATAGAGCATACAAACTCACACTCCACAAACAAATGAAGATGACATTCCACTTTTTTAGAACATAAGCTGCACATCAAATCCAGCTGAATTCCCTTCTTCTCTAAATTGTCTTTTGTATTTAATCCTTGTCTTAATGCCAACCAAATAAGAAATTTCACCTTTAAAGGAACAGGAAGCTGCCAGAGGTTTGCACAATCAAATCTTAACCCCCCATCCATAAGAAATTGATAATATGATTTAACTGTGAAACTACCTTTAGTTCCCCAAAACCACATCCTCCTGTCCTCCCTTTGATCAAAGATTATTGCGTTAATTATTTTTTTAAGCTTTTAATTTTGGGTTCAATAATGTTGCCAGCAAGCTAATAATACAATAAGCTAATTACCATTCCATTAAACGAAAAGCTATAGACGTAGACCACATCATTTCCGCAATTTGTACTGGACGGTTCAAAGCACCATTTCAATCGTCTGCTACTTTGAGAACCATTATTAATTTCTCTCAATCCTTAGATAGGAATAATGTAAATCGCATGTGCAACAGAATAAATTAAAATAAAAAATAGATCTCACATGTAAGCCAATAATTCTAACAGAATAAGTTAAAATAAAAATAATAAATACACCCAACCGAAAAATAAATTTAAATGCATCATGCCATTTCTTTCTTCAAAACTGTTGTTGCGAATCTAAAGGCTTCCAGTAAGTCCGCGGATATCACAATTTACAAATGATAATACATTTCATAATACGATGTCGCAACGACCCTTCATTTTGAACTGCATGATGCTTACGGTGTGCGTGTAACTACCTAAGTATTGATACAACAAAGTAAAAAATAAATAATCAAAAAGGAGAGGACAAGCTGACATCTTCCTTCTGTATACAATACTATGCACAAACAAGGCTATGGAGTATATATACCTTCCACAAAAGATCATACAGGAAGTGAATATTACAACAAGTATTCCACTAAATTTTGAATTTTAGCTGCTTGCACTGATTTTTACTAACTTGCACTGATTTTGGATGCTGATTATGTGAACACATGTTGCATATCTCCTTACTCCCCTCCCCTGTACGATTTCGTAAAGATGTCTACATTTTCCCCCCTTCCCTTTTGCAGATGACAGACCAATCTTTTTATAATAGGTTGTATGTCTTTTCAGCGAATCTTCAACCCACATGGAATCTGAGAGAAACATGGAAGTAACCATGTCGACTGAAAAGTGTGCAACTGCATTTTTGCCTGAGAACCCAACAAAACTTCACCGACATTTGACGTGTTTTTGTTGGTTTATCATCATTCACCTTTGCCTTTCAAGAACAGCTCAATCTCCTCAAGAGAGAGGCCTTTGGTTTCCACTATGAAACACATGGCAAAAACTGCTGCTAAGAGAGAAATGCTGCCGAAGGCAGCATATACAGGTGCAACTCCGAAACTTTTTACCAATTCCAGGAAATATAAGCCCACCAGAAAGTTGCAAACCTGAAATGAGTCGATACGCACACCATTGATATAATCTCTGATCTCAAATTAGGGTAACTTCACAAATTGATATAAGCTCTGATCTCAAATTACGGTAAGTTCACAAACCAATATAAACTTTTTTATAAGAAAGAAAGCTACTATGAAACTTCAAAACCTCAAAACGTACCCCAGGCTATTGAAAATAGTTTGTAACAGCACACTGGCTTGGATAAAAAATCTGTTATTGAAAGGGTAATATAGAAGACATTTGAAGTTCACAAAAATTGCATAAAACTTGTTGTGTGCTTTGCACCAAACAACTGCCATTGGGCATGGTTGTTTAGTGAATAGCATTCATGGTAGTTATGTACAAAACGCTTCCAAAGTTCGTGGTAAGTTTGTAAAACTTACCCTTTAAAAAAAGTATATGCATACACAAATTCAACATAAATATCATCCATCTATATGACAAATCTGAAACATTTTCCAGTAGCTTACAGCGCCCCTTTGCATATTTGGGATGAGTAGTTTGTCCCAACATGTAAGGTATCTTTTTTATTCCCCTAAAACAAATTATACAATCAAGGTTATTCTTAATTCTGAGGTACATGGGTTCTTCCGCCCTAGGAATAACTGAGAACTGCACATGTTTTTCAAACGTTATTTATAAGGCTATGACGCCCAAAGAAAATCGGATAAACACAAGTAATATATAGCAATAACAATAAAACCTCCTAAATGGTTAGGGTCAGCTTATGAATCATGTTCTTCCAGTTTACTTATATCACTTCCATCATCTTAGTCGCTATCATAACCTTTTCAATTGCTTCCAACTAACTCTTGGAGGCTTACCCTTAGTCCTAACACCATCAAATCTACTATTTATCATTACATCAAGCAGTATACAAAATGGAAATAAAATACAGAGGAATAGGTATTTAAATCTATCAATAATTATGTCTTAGATGATGACCGGGGATAATTAACTTGCCACACAACCAGTCTATTCGTGCAGTAAAGCCAGACTGGATAAGTACTGTTGCCTGATTAGCTCGTTGAATATAATACACACCATATGTTGCACATAGTTGAAACAAATGCGTTATGGAATGCATTATAACCCGTTTTATAACCTAATGGGAGTAAATTGTTAGGAAACACAGTAAAAAAAAGGCAGGTTGCACTTAACGCAGGAAAAAAACGTTAAAACGCATTATTTTGGCGTTACATTACGTTAAATTTAACCTTGTTAGTTTAATGGCCTCTTAGATTTGAACGCGTGAAAGTTTCTCCCTCATCCAAATCACTTAATTAGGAGGGAGGGATTTTGGATTTTTCATTCACTAGCTCTGAAATACCCAAACACAAACCCTAACCTGGCCCCACTCCTCCATCTCCCCCTCACTGGCGAGTCACGATGAGGCACCTCTTCTCCTTCTCACCGGCAACGAAGGACCTTCAAACCATATCCCCTCTCTCGCTCCCCCTCCCCCTTTCTCCGGTAACAAACACCAACCCTAGGTCCTTTGTGCCTTCAACGAAGCTCTGATCCCTCCACCTTGACTCTTTCCCCTTCTCTATATGCCCTTACACATCCAATACAAATTATGTAATATTATTTATAATGTTAATAGATTTAATTGTTGCACATATAATTTGGGTATCATTTATATAATTATTGTATATCCTTAGAAATTATTTTGTTAGATCATACACTATGATGGTCACTTACTTGGAGATATGATCTAACTTAAAATTTTCTTAAATTTATGCTTAACCTATAACTAGTAAATGATAGTTTTGTTATAACAGGTTATTATGCATGACACCGATATGTGAGATGTGGTGGTGAGTATCAACCACCGGGAATAGAGATTCTCCGGGTGCATGTCACAAGCATGCATTATGATGTGTGTAGCACTAGACCGTATTTAAATTTTCTAGGACGAGTCACCTAAGAGATAGAGAATTTAAATTGTTACATGGTCACTTTTAACTTGATGATATTATCATTTTTAATTTGATAATTTAGTATGCTTTGATGTGATGGTTAAACTTATTTAGCAAGCAATACACAACCTGAAACGTTAGTTTGCTAAATTTCATTTAGGGAAATGATAGATATCTAGATAGGATCCAGTATGCTCATTATGATGAGTTAATTTATTATGCATTTCCATGAAGTTATTAAATTCTTATCGGCAGGTGGTTTTGAAAAATATTTTAAAAAAAATTACTTATAGTTTTGAAAAATATTTTTAAAAAATTACTTATAGTTTTGAAAAATATTTTTTAAATTTTACTTTCTTATAAAAATAAAATATTTTGATGTTTCAAAATGATTTTTATTTATGTTCATGAGAATTGTAATTTAGGCATGAGCAAATAGGTGAGTTGTCTTGCTTAAAAGAGTTGCCTAAAATAAATGATACTAAAAGGGATAAAATATAAGATATTATTTATTAATAATTAATCCCATATTATGGAAGAACTTTTATGAACAGTTGGTCGGATAAGAATTTGATTGTTAAATTAAAATTAGTAATTTGATTAATAATTGGTTCTCGATATGGGACCCAATTGGTCTCACTAATGTCATTAGAAGAGATATACATTCAATGCGATTCTATTTCTATTATTAATTGTTATGAATAAAGTTTTTGAACAAATATATTCTATCTTTAATTGTTATGGATAAAGTTTTGAACAATTATGAATTATTTAAAATTAAAACCTCTAAAACTAGTCTAATCCTATATATAGAGTTCATATGTAGCCTTATGAACATACAAAAAATCTTATGAAAATAATATGAAGAATAGAATATAAATAGAATTTGAGAACTTATCTCTCAGTATTGCTCCTCTTCGGTGACGCGTTTCAGGTATTCTTCTAGTTTTAAATTAATTTGATTAATAGTCATAATATGCTATTTTTGCTGCATTGTATGTCATGTTTCCAACACCACCTTGTTGGAACTCCTCGGCTCCTCCACCCATAGGCTCGTCACTCTCCTCTATTCCATCTCCCACTTCATCTCTCTGGCTCCTCCCCCTCCACCTCTCCGGTGACCACAAACTCAGCCAGAAGCTTCATCTGAGGAGTCTGCATCTCCAATGACGAACACATAACTCTAATGAGGTAAATAACATTGTTATTATAAATTTTTATCAAATTTTCAGTTATTATGAAGTTAATTAGGCTTTATTTTCAGTTAATGTTGATTTTGATTATGAATGTTAATTAGGCACATGTATGACTAACTTTTGTTACGAAATTGTGATACTACATTTCTATCTATGATGTTATGTTTGAAAATTTTGACGTTTCTAATTATTATACTCATTATGAATTATTTGTATTTATAAAAATGTCTAAATAATTAATAAGCAAAATAACCTACGTTATGTGTTACGTTTTTTGCGTTTTTTCTATAACGCGTAATAGGAGGTGAAGCTTTACGTTATGCTTTATCATATTCTCAACATTACTTGGAATAGTTTAGAAGCTGCATTTGAAAACATATACAAACACCAACAATTTAAATAATAGAAAACATGAGCTACAATGAATAGAGTTTGATAACAGAAAATTCATATAGATTACATACCCAGTGTACCGAGAAGCTGAAACTCATGATTTCCGCACGTGTCTGTGAACTACTAAGCTCTGGTATAATTAGACCAGTAACTGGTCCAGCACCGATGGCAAATGTAAATATATACCTACATTGCAGGGAGAACATCACTAACTAACTTTAGGAAATTTCAAGAGGGAATAATATTTATAGGAGAGAATATTTCATATGATCATGTTTGTAAAATGATGATCCAATCTAGTGCATAATGGATCATGGATATAGAGTACAGAATGAAATGAGAAATTCAATGTTGAATCTTTCTGTCTGAGTTGAGAGAGGCATTTCGCGAAATGGATGCATTTTTTACCATTTATCAGGTTGACACTTTTTTAGTGACTAAAGACAGAAATTTACCCAGGGATAAATAAATAAACAGAGAAATAGTGTGGTTCTGGCAACTTCACAAAACTTGTTTTCGCTGGTACAATCTTCTTCCAAAATCTTGTTTCTAGTTTGGCAAAAATTGGTTCAAAGGTCAACTAATTTTTTTCTAGTTCAAATTCTAGCCCTTAAACTAGTTCTTTTGTGGATCAAACCTCTCTGTGGACCAACTCTAGCCTTAGTTAAGAAAAAACTAGTTCCATTTTAAAGTTTCCAAACACACCCTTACCATATGGCATTAAAAAGAGAAATTACGAAGTAATCTCTGTTCTGCAATTTTAGATTATACATAAAATAATCTTGTCAGAAAATCGTGATTATGATCAACATGATATGAAGATGCTAATGCTGGTGACACAATCAATAGAAAACTAAGTAGACAAAAATACATGTTGCATTAATAGCTTGCACCCTGTGTTACCTAGGTACTTCTATCTGGAGAAACCGTACCCTTACCCGTACCCAAACTTCTTGGACTCTTCTCGAATATATGTACACATTTGTTCAAGCTTATACTCAGTTATATACCACATGTTTTAATTTAAAAGACTCCTTATTCATTTCTTAGATGTATAGTCTACACTTCACATCTATTTGTAATATATTGATCTTATGTAAACGAAAAAATAATATTGATCTTATGTAAATTATTAATTTTAATATATATAAATTTACATAATATACATATTTATAGCAATATCCCCGTACCCTGCTTTTTACAAATTTGTCGTGTCCCGTACCCATACTAGCACCGTACCCAAGCAACTTAGCTTGCACCTCATGATTTTTAGTCCTTTCATAAGTGACAAGATGTTTAATAAACAAATCTGCTTCATTGTGTACAATGTGACATGAGGAAGCATTTTCTACTAAAATATATGTGTAATCAACATATTCTTTACCAACAAGTGAACATTTATTTTACAAAAGTGCATAACATCACGTTCATGAACTAAGTTTTTCATGTGGAATAAGAATAAGAAAGTGAAAGCGACGTACGTGACAGTTCCAAGCATCGAAAGGACATGTCCTACCCCTTCATCAATAGGAGATATTATGGAATAAACTATGAGAAACATTGAGCATGCCTGCACAGAAAAAATACGTTTAGTAATTAGTATCACTAGTTAGAGCACAGTTAACGCTGTCTAATAAGTTATGATTCACGATCATTGAACGGAAAATAAATGAGAACCACGCCCAAATGATTTAGTAAAACAATAATGATGGGTTGGCCTGACAGACAGTAAAATACTACTTATCCACCACTTTCGGAAAGCCTTAAATAAGTTTTAGAGGGAATCTACTAATGAAAAAGCAAATAAGGTTCAAAAGAGAGAACAATTATTTATACAAGATTGTCAACCTGACATTCATACCTCATTGTCTACCTACCCAAATCAACATTACACCAAGTCATACCAAGTAACCTAACATTTAACAAAGTGTTGAAAATATCTTCTTCAATTTTAATGAAGCCTTTTTTTATTACATAAATCATGAGATAAGCACATGTACCCTTCTATAATGCTTTATTGAATAAGGTTTCCATATGGAGCATTTCTAGTGTAAACCTTGGAGGTAAAAGTATGCATGTTTCAACTAAACTCAATTATTTTTAGAAGGCGGTCTTCATATCCATAAGCCAACTATTCTATTCTCTTTTAACTTTCTGTAGTCATAGCAGAGAGTCCCAATAGGAAGGCCAAATGTAAAATGGAGAGGAAGGGAAAAGTATACATGGAAGGATACGAAAAATCGTAATGAATGTAGAATAAGCTCCTTCGATCTTAGGGCTACTTTCAGCTGTCCTATCTTTAGCTACTTGATGCATAGAAAAGGACTTAAAATCCTCAGATTTTTGGGTATAAGCAATGAAAATGATGCAAATCAAATTGAATAGAGTGGCTCTTCAATCAGGTTTAGCAACAATGACAGCAGCATAAAAAATAACAATTGATAGTTGCAACGATTGAGCTTGTATGTATCTCACCATTCCCAGGTAGCTTCCCGTTAGCAGCCTTTTTCTTCCTTGTTTGTCCATCAGATACAAAGCAAAGAGAGCACCTAATATTAACAGTATTTATGAGATCTTCTCTCAAAATAAAAGCATATCAATCACAGAAATATCACAACCTGCAAAGTTTGCAATTCCAACCAATAAGCTTGCTAAAGCACCATCAGTAATGCCCACATCTTTAAAAGTCAAGGATGAGAAGTAAAGAACTCCATTTATTCCAGAAAATTGTTGAAGCATGAAAAGAGATCCTCCAATGCAGGCAACTGCCACCAGTAAAAACACTTGTTTTTCAGTACAGTGCTAAAGCTAGTTTTGAAGTAGACATCGCAGAAATTGAAACATATGCAGAAGAAGAAACTACACAAACGACATGTAGATTGCTTACTGATGATTAAAAATATCAAAACTTGAATAATTTACTGTCACAAACTGCATACTTAAATGAAGAAACTATTTTATCTGTGGGTTAACTTCTTTCATGAGTCCGTAAGATCTAAAAACGAATTAGTCAAACTCCTAGTTAAAATATCTACTTTGAATGCAAATGAAATTTGCCACTATAACCCATATCATTAGAAATTTTCTCATCTTTTTTTCTTCAACATTTCCACTGACCAACATAAGTGAGAGTTCAATTAGCTATGAAAGCAATCACCGCATTTAATATTTTAACTAAAACAAGGTAAGACAAAGAAAGAGTGAAAGAAATAGGTCACTAGTTAGCATAGCAAGATAACGTATAAAAACTAAGAACGGGGGCTTACCTAAATCCTACTGAATACAAGAGAAAATAAATTTATGCTAATTTAAATACTGACTGATTTCCAAACAATATGAAATCATTTGGTAGTCAGAATCATTCTTTTACATAACGAATAGTGAAATTCACAGCTCAAAACTAAACATTTTCTGCCTAAATTTTACTGAATAGCAGACAAAATTTATACTAATTTTAAATATTGATTGACATCCAAAAAATATGAAATCAAATGGTAGGCAGGATCATTCTTTTACATAAAGAATAGTGAAATTCCCAATTCAAAACTACTCATCTTTTACCTTCTAGTAGATTCTTTTTTGGTACGTACGAAGTTTGAAGCTTGCTCCTTGGTGTCTTGTGACTCAAGGTGGTCTACGTAATGCATTGAGTGGCTAGACACTGCTGTATGCATCATCAAGGTTTATTCCTTCACAGTTTTTTGAATTCCTCATCTCTCTTCATCTACTCTCTTATCTCCACTAGAGTTCTAGTCTCTCTATGTTAAGTTGTTAACCATCAAATTTACTGCCAAGTAGATGTGCAAGACATCTGGGAACTGACCATTGCAATTTTTTTTGGGAGTTCTCTCCATAAATGGCAATGAGACAGACGAAATTGATCCCTAAAAATGTTCATGTATTAAATATCCCGCCTTCTATGAGACAGAAAAACACAGATCTATTGACATCCTTGTCTTACCACTAACCATGTAAGTGTACCTAACAAATGACAGTAATCAGCTAGAACCAATCAATTGCACCAAGATGAGATAAACTGGAGTCATGGTACCTTGGTACTTCTATCGGAAGTCATACCCGTAGGGGACACGTATCTGGTACGGGTACTGGTACGTGTGCGGGTACGGGTACGGGACACGGAAAAACTGTAAAATGTAGGGTACGGGGACACGACTACATATATATATTGAATTAATACGGTACATAAGGTAAAAAAATTTCCCCTTCATGTGTCATTAGAATTAAAATTCCGATCACATTTTTGAGTTTCTTTTATCATATTGATTATCGTGAATTGTAAACTACTCATTTTTTTACTAGACATCTAAACGACCCATTAACTATATAGTTTTAAACTTGGGTATGGACTGAAACGAATCTGACCCGTATCTCATTAGTTTCAAATGACGGATGTGAAGTGTAAGCTCTACGTCCAAGAAGTCTTTGACAAGTGTTTTAAATTAACACATATATCATATAATTGAGTACATATTGTAATAAATACATGCATATATTCAAGAAGTGTCCATGAAGTTTGGGTACGGGAAAGTGTCGGGTACGTGTCCGGTACGGGTACGGGTTCATTATAGAAATACCCGGGTAACATAGGGTACACGTATCCATACTAAAACTTCTTGGACACTCATTGACAATATGCATACATTTAGTCAGGCGCATACTAAATTGTATGATACATATTTTAATTTAAAACACTCCTCATGCACTTCTTGGACTTCTACACTTCCACATCTATTTCTTATATACTGATCTCATAGACATGAAAAAATGATATTGATTTTATGTAAATTATTAGTTTTAATACTTATAAATTTACATGATAACATATATAGTCGTGTTCCTGTACCCAGGGCGGATCTAAGTGTAAACATGGGGACAGTTGCACCTTTAGGAATTTGAATATCACATTCTTGAGCCTTGAATATCTACACTTTGTCCCCCGTGATTTAAATATATTTGCACCCCAACCCTTACAAACTTGTATCCCATTTGAATTTTAGCTCATATAAGTTAATTTAGCCCATTTGTTAAGAATATTACCGTACAATATTATATTTTAAGTTTTAGGTAAATAGATACTTGTCATGCGGGGGCCCCGGCTAAAAAAAAAAAAAAAAAAAAAACCAACAAAGAAAGTTTTCTTGGATCCACCACTACCCGTACCCATACCTTTTACAAATTTGCCATATCCCGTACCTGTAGCCATGAAACTTAGCTAGAGACCCATCACTCCTTCCCTTTATACACTCATCATAATTAAGTTATAGAATCATGGAAGTATACAATGAGAACAAATTCAGAAAGGGAAAGAGCTGAAATTTTACTAACCCGTGAATTTACTAGTTTCCAGACTCCTATTATAGCTACTTTGGGTATAGACTTTGCAGGCTAGACTGTGTTATGCATTTTTATGGTCATTAAGGCGTTCCAACCTCTGAGATTCAGGAAGAGTATCCACTTGACATGATTCAATCTGTAGTATGAGTTCTCCCTGATGGAAGTACCTAACAGAAAAGTGATTTATCATACACATGTATTTAGGGGGTTTAGCTACTTTGCTGGCAAGAGGCAATTAACATTGCTTGCCAGAAAAACATCATAAGCAGTATGATAAACACCAGTAAGTTCCCCAATTGGCGATGAAATAAAATTCATGGTTCCTTGGACAGAGACATATGCAGAAAATCTACCTGTAGCAAAGTAGCAACTTCTGCAAATACAATGAAACTTATTTTCTATGCTCTACTGGCTTAGGAAATTTGGTAGGATGTCAACTGATATTACAGCAGTATAAGAACAAAAGTAGCCAATCTGCCAATGTATTCAAGGCATTTTTGCATGTCAAGCACATCAATTAGTTACCAAGTCAAATGATAAATGTCACAACTTCTAGCATGAGGAATAACCTTTATTATGAGGCTTCTTGAGGAGTTCAAGCCAACCCTGGCTGACCTGATTGTTATCATCTTTAATAACTGATTGAATTTCCTCAATAGAATTCTGAACATCAGAGGCACTCCAAAGACTGCCAATAACTCGTTTAGCATCATTTATTCTTCCTACCTACACAAATTAACCAGATTCTTTATTATGAAGCTCAGCTGAAGAAGCATTGGCATTGCTCCAATAATTATAGGCAAACTACCTTACAGAGCCACCGTGGACTCTCGACGGCAAATTGCATGCCCAGAATAACAATGAAAGCCGGGCAACTTGCGAAAAACAACATCATTCTCCACCTGTAATCGAAAGAGATAAAACTTAAGAGATCCAAATCAGAAAAGAGGAAGAAGGGGGCCCTCCCCCCCCGCCAGAACAGTTGACATGGTGTGGATGGGAGCAATAACATAGTGACATAGTATCTCCCCACCAAAATTGGAATTTAATAAAGTAGGACTCGAACAAAGAAATACAAGCCTACAAGCACAAGAAACTGAGACATACCAGAAACTTGACATGTAAAAAGGTTATCGGTAATAATGTGTTTGTTGGAAATTTGCAGTAAAAAGACAATGAAAGAAAATTTGATTTGTATTCTCTCAAAATCGATTATAATTTGGATTCCGGTTACAAAAGAGAGGAGAATGAATTTGACTCTCCCCTTTGTTTAATTCTGGGTTCTTCACGATGGCGATGGAGTGCCTCCCTCGATTGATCGCGTCGAGTTTGCTCTCCGTTGACGATCCGAACGTCTTGATTCACTGGAACGTGGTCTTCTCCTCACGATTTGACGTTGTGGAGAACTTGCGTGGCAAGTCTTAAAACTCTGACCGAGTTTAGAAGAACTTACAGGGCAAGTTTGAAACTCTGACCGAGTTTAGAAGAACTTGCAAAGCAAGTTTTTAAAACTCTGGACGAGTTGATAACTCAGATCGAGTTTGAAACTCTATGAAAGAGTTGATTTAAACCGAAAATTCGGTTAATAGCCAAGAATGAAGAAGCTCTGGTTGTTGATTTCCAAAGCTCCAGTCGAAGAACGAATGCTCTTCTTTGCTGCCAATCCTCAGGTTCAAAAAGCCAACCTCTTGACCGAATTTCCCTTTGATGATGAGCGAAAATTCGATCCGTTGATGAGATCCCAATCCTCCTTTTTTTTTCTATAACTCAATTGAGTTTTTTGATATTTATAGGGGGGTTACGGGTGGTAACCACCCCCTTAATCCGCTCCTAAGTAGGGCGGAAATCCCTCAGATCGTGGGGGAAAACAGTTCCTAGAACTGTTCAGTTCGTGCTTTGAACGAGTCAAACGCTGAGAAATAGCGTTCAGGGTCCGAACTCTGCGTTTTAGGCTGAAAACGCAGAGTTAAGCCTATTTTGGTGGTCGAACGCACGGGCCGCGCAGCGTGATGAACTCTGAGACGCAGAGTTGGTGACTGAACGCACAGATGAACTCTGAGACGCAGAGTTGGTGGCTGAACGCACAGATGAACTCTGAGACGCAGAGTTGGTGGCTGAACGCACAGATGAACTCTGAGACGCAGAGTTGGTGGCTGAACGCACAGATGAACTCTGAGACGCAGAGTTATCGGCTGAACGCACAGATGAACCTGTAAACGCACAGTTGGCCGTTTTAAAGATTAACTCTGCGTTTTGATGTTGAAAACGCAGAGTTGGGCCGTAGCTCTGTGCGTTTTGATTCTGTAATGTAGAGGCGAACCTTAGGTGGGCTTGACGAGCTTCAGGCTAAGTCCAATGTTCTGACGAAGTCCGATCTTGTAGACGGACTTCAGAACATGACTTGCTACGAAGAACAGGTCATAACTTTCAAACCGTAAGTCGGAATTGGACGAATTATATATGAAAATCGGCTATCTCGACGAGACGGAGCCGACCAAACCAACCCCATAGGGTTCGGTTTGCGTTCTCAGTTTCGCCAAATTCCTTACGGTTTGAGAGATATCTGCATTTTAGTTTGAAGAGACCGTTGATTTGTAGTCTCTTTTGTTAGAGCGTCGCAAAGATCGTCACCTTGTAATCTTCGTCTTGGCACCTTGATAATATGAGAGTCGTCATATTATAACTCCCGATGTTGATTGTGAAGGCTGTTGAATTAGGGCTTTCATTAGTTGTTGTGAAGGTCGTCAGATTGTAACCTTCTACGTGAAAGTCCTCAAATTGTAGTCTTCTGGAAGTCGTCAGATTGTAACTTCCATCATCGGTGTTTGATGGGGGATAAGCTATCTATTGTGATTTTTAGACAGCCTACA
>BQKN01065484.1:20287-62364 GCA_022839385.1 Asparagus kiusianus
GTTTGATGGGGGATAAGCTATCTATTGTGATTTTTAGACAGCCTACATAATGTAACAAGATTAACTCTAAATAGTCAACCTTAGCAGTTCTCGCCTACCAAAAATGAATTTTTCAGTAACTGGTCGTTCTTGTCAAAAGAAGCATATGCCTGATAATAGCCACGTACAGGAATTCATGGTTAATTGCCATTCTTTTATAGTATGGACATGGAGACACCAGAAATACAAATAAGCATAAGAAAAGGTGTTATATTCTAACAAATTGAACAAAAAATGCTCATACATGAAACTTATTGCATAAGTAATGTAATCCAAAGTTGTCATCATGTCATGCTATTGGCAAGAGGTCAAGCTTTGTGCCTTGGACACAATAATATAGTCTATAGGGGGAGAAACTCATCAACCATTCAAATGGAAAGAAGATGAAGATATCAACGAGATGCTTGAAATGCAAATGATAAAGAAAGCTCAGAGGAAGATTACAAGCATGAGAAAATAGAGATGGGTAGAGTATCCTCAGAAAACAAACATTTTGTAGAATATCTGTATCAAGTACCACCCATTGACTGAGGTTCTGAGCATGTAACAACTTGCTACCCAAAACATTGAATATATCAATGGGTTCTAGTGGTGTCATTACCGATGGG
This sequence comes from Asparagus kiusianus, assembly GCA_022839385.1. NCBI lineage: Eukaryota > Viridiplantae > Streptophyta > Magnoliopsida > Asparagales > Asparagaceae > Asparagus > Asparagus kiusianus. The sequence goes on from BQKN01065484.1 coordinate 20,935, forward strand.
AAAACAAAGTAAGCAAGGTACAAGTGTAGGTCCAAGGAGCTATACATAGATATTATAACTAGTCAGAAATAAGGAATTCAAAGGACACAAATTTTTCTGCAAACTCACACGCGGCTCAATGTTCAAGTTGAAATAAGCTCAATTAATCCACAACTAAGCTTGAAAAGTCAAAGTGAGCTTGAACCTCTGAAACAGTAACAAAGTCTGAACAAGGTTTGCTATTCATATTTTAGCTAGCATTTAGCCTTCATAGGAATAATAGAGAAATTGGTATCAATAAGAGCAATATGTATATGAATGGCTCATAGTTTCCTAAAATTTAATTAAATAAAGGGCTGGATGCTCAGTAACCAGAGAACCCTAGTCCAATGTTTATGTCCCGTTAATCATGAAAAGCGAAAAAAATGTGGTAAATCAAGATAGATGATTTGTCATCAACTCAATGAAACTCAAAAACACTGTGGAATATAGATCTCAATTCGCATTATTCAAGCTGTCAACAATGATAATTTAGTCAAAACAGAACATAGTCGATTTAATAAAGTTAGTGGCTTATTATAAGCACTGATTTAAATGAGCATTCAGATACAGTTTGCACTTGTTTTTAAGTTAAAGAAGGCTAAAGCTTAGGTAACATACACCATGAAGGAACAGGATGAACAGTGAGGGGACTCAAGTTCGATACCATATGGAAATGTGGAATTTAAACTATAGAAAATATTCAGAATCTGAACCAAACTGTATCTTGAAGATCATTGATTCGAGCTATGATATCAGTATGGCACCACAAATTGCTTCTGCTAACATAAAAGTGTAGAACATATAAGAGTTTGATAGTATGAAAAAAAAAATTGACAGTCACCCAGATTTTACAAGGAAATAATCACAAACAGAACATGAAGAGTGGGAGAAGCGAGTTTATTTATGTTAGCTATGAATCGTGCCCCCCCCCCAAAAAAAAAAAAAAACACCCACCCCAAAACACGTGCACGCACAAGATAGGTAGGTAGATAGATATAAATAAATGACGAACACACAGATTTTACAAGGAAATAACCACAAGCAGAATATGAATTGTTGTATAAGGGAGTTTATTTATGCCAGCTATGAATCGTCCACCCCCTCCCGCCTCCCGGCCCAAAAAAAAAAAAGAAAGAAAACACCAAAAACACACGCGCGCGTGCACGCGCACACACAGAGTTTACAAGGAAATAACTGCAAACAGAATTTGAACAGTTGGAGAAGGGAGTTTATTTATGTTAGCAACGAATAGTGCCCCCACCCCCACACAAATAAAACACACACACACAGAGGGGGGAACCAAACAATGTTTAGAAACAGTGTTTAGGGGTTTTAAAGTGAGTGGAGCATCAAACACTGATAGATGCATGGATTTTTAAGAAAAATCTATTGCTGAAAAATGCCATGTTTTGATATGAAGTGTATAATCAAAGCCCAAATGAAAAATTGATGCACCAACAAAATATCGGTACATAACTGTCTAAACATAGTTGCAGGCTATGATACACAGAAGAAGGGCAAGTCCATCAGGACAATAATTAACAGTAGTATTGGGTCACCTGACGCCTATCTTTATGATAGGAAACTAAAGGTTTTGATGTCTAGTTCGTGATCTATTCTTATAGTTACCCATAATAATGAGCATAGAGGATGCCTCACCAGTGTGGATCATTTTCAGAAGGAAGTCCTAAAGAAAGGGATGTAATTATCCCTAAGCATGTCCCAATTTGACAGAGAGCTCCCAGAGAACCTCTGTATCTTGTCGGAGAAACCTACATCATGATATCTGGAAAATCAACAAATAAGAAGAAAAAATTATGGAAGCGAAGAATCTAACTCTTACTGCAGAAAAAAAAATAAGCGTTTTCACTTATTAATAAGACTAGAAGTTGTTGCCAAACTTATTAAATATTAATAGATTTTACAAACTAAGATCCAATTGGAGAAGTAAGATCTTAGTGTCCGCTAGATCAAACCAAGTGTTGTGAAGTCTATTCATTCTGACATAGGACGATTTTCTCTTGGAAATTACAAAAGAACAGTGAAGAAGAAAAGATGGCTTAATTTCTTTAAATATCAGATTTTGATTATAGTAGAAAATCTTCGGTATCTTTATCTAGCAAAGACAAATTATGATTTAGTTTCAATTGATTTAAGAACCTTATAGAATTTTTTTTTAAAATTCTATAGGATTTCTTTCTTTTTAAGGAATTGGTTTCCTACTGATTAAGTTTTTAAGTCCGTAAAAGATTAATTTTTCTTTGATAAATGTATGATAAAGATGTTATGAAAAATAGCTTTAGATTGTGTGATGCAACCTTGGGTGTGAAACCTAGTTTTTTAAGGGGAGACCTTAATTTATGTGAAGTCGTTGCCCTAGGCATGAGGTCATTGATTCATGGAGGATGCTTCTCTCTTGATAGGGAGCTCTTAACTCCACTACAGAGGTTTTCTCAGGTTGGTTCCTCCTTTGTTGTACCTTATGGGCAAGATGAAGCATTAGGCATATGCCGAACTCTTTGTGAAGCAGTTGTAAAACGAGCAGGTCAAGGTTAATATCATAGAAAACGCACGCAAGATAATACTTACAGTAGCCAAATAAAAAAAGTTAACATTAAAAACAACTAAAAGTCCTTTCAAAGCTCCTTTTTATGATGCAGCATTACCTCAGAAATATATATCGGAACAAGTACGGTGTTCACACCAATGCCGAGACCAACAAGGAATCTTCCCAACAATATTTCATCCAAGGAATGAGCCTGAGCACTGTATGATTAGATGAATGGTAAAATTCTCATTGCATATGATAACCACAAGAGAAAAACAATACATAAATAAATGCACTAAGAATAACAAAAGTTTGAAGAAAATGAATGTCAAGCCTCTTCCAAATGCAAGTTGGATACATCATGTTCTAGAAAGGAAACTTGCAAACTATAAAACATGCAAACAAGAACATAGTAACAGGAAACCTTAAAAGCGCTCCAACAATTAAGGGGACCATATCAATCTGGAGAGTGCGCCGACAACCAAGCCTATTGATGAGTGAGCCACAAGTCATACTACCAATAAATGCACCGACAATGAATATGCTCACCACAAGACCTTCAAGAAAAGGGTCTCCGTCAAAACCAAGCTCCCGAGCTATAGCTTCTATGGGACCATTCATTACCCTACAAACCATCATTAAGTCAAAAAGGTCATGGTGATGCATAAGCAATGAAGAATCAAGTGAGAAATAACTGTGAGGTCTTATCACTATTTGACAAAAATGAGGCAGCACAAATCAACATTCAGAAGTTTCCAAGTAAAACTCTTTGAAATTATACAACCAGCTATCAGGTATAGGGACCAAATATTTCAAGTTGGTGAAGATTCCTGGCTAAAAATTATTTGCACCATACGAATTCAACTACTTTCAGATGACAACTGTCACAATGAGGTCAGCAGCTTTTTAATTTCCCTACGATGCTAACTAATCCTTAGCTTAGCATGATTAAGGTCATTTTGGATGGTTCTGGATCATGACAATGCTCCTAGTAGGTGTCTGACAACCAGAAGATAAATGAAAGTTAAAAAGTGAAGTGATCATAATTTTTTTTATTTGCAAATCTTGTTTGGATGACAAAAGTGAAAATCTGGAAAATTGAGATGATGTCCACTTTCTTCAAAGTATGTTTAGTTGCCATGAAACTGATCAGCGAAAAATAAATATTTCAAAGAGAAACGGTATTAAAAGACAGGGTTATTTGGCTATATACCCCCCAACCGCAAAATCTTATATATTTTGCATATTTATCCCCAAGCTTCACAATTGCCAATATAACAACCCTCCCCACCCCCAAAAAAATTCTTCCATAATTCCATTTTACCCCCTAAATGTTCATAATTTCCAGTATACCCCACAAATCTTCAGTTTGAGCTACTATACCCTCCAAATGCAACACAGTTTTTTTTCTGAATTAACGATGTATGGGTCAGTTGACTAAAATGACCCTCCTCTCCTTCCCACATGCCACAACCCCTTCGTCTTTCTCCTTTTTCCAATTGAAATTTTCAGGGGGGGGGGGGGGGGGGGGGGGTATTGGTAATTATGAATATCGACCACAGGTTATTGTGTATTTCTTAGTTTCTTAGAGGGAACCTTCATTTCGAACAAACATGAAGATCCAGGGTGTAGTTTACAAATACAAAGATTTAGGGCCTAACATTAATAGAATTTTTGGTCTAATACGAGGAAAACCCGAATACAAACTTGGTGCCAGTATTTTTGTCCTCTTTTTCTTAACTTTCAGTTACCTTCCAACCATGGTAAACAAACAATGGAGGAGGAGAGCTCACCCGATATGGTACCCGAAGAGGAAATTGGCCATAGACGCCGTGGCCACATGAGGCAACGCCGGCAGCCATCCCAAGTCCAGACCTCCTGATCCTTCTGCCGTCACAAAAACCTTCAGCAACAAAAATTCAATAAACTTTTTTTTTTTTTTTTTTTTGGGGGGGGGGGGGGACCTGAGGCATGTCGATTCGACGTCGATGATCCGAGAGGAGGCTTGCTCAACGCGGCGACGCTGAGTCGTCGACGAGAGAACGAGGGTTTGGGTTTTGCGAAGGAGGTGCGTGGATGGAATGTGCGAGGTTTGGGTATAGGATTTAGGGTTAGGGTTAGGGTTTCGAGAGCGGGAATCGCCATGGAGGAGAGGTTGAGGAGCGGAGCCGAGTGTGGAGGGGAGAGGTACGGAGCTTATGGATAATGGATGATGGGGAGGGGGCCCCACATGAAGGAGAACTCAGCTGGGAGATGGGGAAGGGCGATGGTGATGGGGGAGGTTCTAGGGGGGGAAAGGGAGGAAGAAGACAGTCTTCGTCTCTCAATTTTCAATGTTTTGAGGAGCTTTCTAAGATATTTTAGGCCCTTAAGTTCAATACTTGCATACTAGTCTCTCATATCTTGGAAATTGCAATATAGTGCTCTACATCTTCAATAATTGCTTGAGTCCCCCATATTTTAGAATTTGCATGTTAGTCCCTCAAATTCCATTGGGTCTGGCAAAATGGTCCCTCGGTTACTATTTCGGTTAAAAAATTATGATCATGGTTGAGTTAACTCTTAACCCAAAATCTGCAATCACCGAGCTACCCCTCACTCTGATGTTTCAACACATTGTGAAGCTCAAAATTGGGCTAGGGTTTTTCGCTAATCATTGGAGCAGAAGAACTCAAGTGAATTGATTTATTTTAAACACGTATTGGGTTTAAACCAATTAAGAAATGTGTTGAGGAACATTTAGAGAGGTAAAAATGAAAAATAGTCACACTGCCTCCAAACGTTAGATTTAGCTGAATATTTCTCCCAAACCTGATGTGATTTAACTTGAAGGATGACTCTGCAAGACCCTATAGGATTTGATAGACTAATATGCAATGTCCAAGATTTGAGGGACTAAAATGCAATTATTGAAGATTTAGGGGACTAATACTAAAAAACCCTATTTTGAATTAGTCATTCGAATTATTGAAATTGATATTTGGTCCCTCAAATTGATTCCTCTAGTTAGGGAATGCTTTTTCTCCCGTGTGAGCGCTTTGTATTATTTTCAAGAGGGTACATTATTAATTGAGTTGAGAATATAGACAGTTTGACGATTAGACAGAAGGGGGTAAAGGCTAAATTTCGAACAATACCCTTAGCTTTGGACAATTATCAAATAACAAACAATAACTTTTATAAAAAAAATGAACCACTCCCCCCGCGGGCGGGGGGGGGGGAGGGAGAGGGGGGGGGGGGGGGGGGGGGGGGGGGGAAGCTCACTTCAATTTAGAGATTTTTTTTATAAAATCCCCATTATGGCGTTATGTGCATTACATGCAATTTTCATCTGGATAGGTAAAATTACATAGTGGGGTGTTTTTGCCAGCAGAGGGGGGCTTCTTGAAAACATTGAAAGTTGAAAGGGGTTTTCTGATCAACTTTAAACTTAAAGGGGGTTTTGTGATATTTTGAAAGCTGCGGGGTGTTATCCAATACTCGTCCGAGGCAGGGGGTGTTTCTGAAATTTAGCTCACCATAAATCTCGCATTTATGACCAAAAGAGTATATCGGTTAGGAACCTTTCTTGTGTGCGTCTTAACGCACAGTACTGAATCACTGATTCAGCACACATAATCTGCGGACAAATTTTCAAAACCAACACATTTGATGTTTTAATTGCAAAAAACGACCCGTTTCTCATTTAATTAGAGAAACCGACCTGGTTTCAGCACTGTCGCGGGGGAGAGAGAACGAGGTGAGGGGGGGTTCTGTCGCTTCGGTTATATAGCCCGCAGCTTCACGGGAGTTGAACTCCCGTGGAGTTTACTGAGGGAAATAAACTTCACGGGAGTTCAACTCCCGTGAAGTTTAAAATCATATTAAACTTCACGGGAGTTGAACTCCCGTGAAGTTTCGTAAAGTTTTTTAGAAAAACCGACCTGGTTTCAGCGACAGTGCTGAAACCAGGTCGGTTTCTCTAATTAAATGAGAAACGGGTCGTTTTTTGCAATTAAAACCTCAAATGGGTTGTTTTTGAAAATTTGTCCCATAATCTGCATGTCCGTTTCGTTAACGTTCCTCATATCCTTCTGATAATACCCTTTTCCTTTTGGTACATGTGAACCTGGGCTGTTTGGTTCGTTTCCATAAAATAATGGAAATGGATTCCAAGGCAAATAACCATTTCCATTAAAAAAAATTGGATTTCAAAGGAATCCATAACTTGTGTTTGATATGGAATGATAAAGTGAAGAATAAGAAAGCATATCCAAAACTCATGTTTGTTTCATTTCAAAAAAATATGGAACAAAGTACTCCTTCAACCATGCTATAACCAGCATTTAACATGTTACAAGCAGGCAAAAATCAACTTATATTCCTTCAACACCACCATTAACATTCGAAGAAATTGTAGCAAAGGACAGCTCAAAGACCGCAACATTCATGACACAATTAGCAGCAAAGCTCAAAGCGCTTAATTGGTTCGCAATGGCACATGCTCAATTTCTACCGCTACCAAATTATCACAAGAGAAAAAGCATAACGGGAACACACACACAATATCTACAACTTCGACAAACTGCTCCTCTTCTTTCAACTGTATGACATAATGGGCGCAAAACTGTCAATTACACTGAATTATGGACAAAATTATTTCCTAAAGAATCAATTGGTGTCTAAAGAATGAACCAATGACTGAAGCTTACTGCTAACAAATTTGAATTGGATAATTCGCCGCGAACCTCGACGTCCTCACCCCGCCGCTCCCTGCCCCAATCGTGGACAGATCACAATCGTACTTCTCCTCGGATTCCTCAATCGCCCAGTTATCGGATCCGACGACGGGATCCGGCCCGTTAGCTCGAACTGCTAGGTCGCGTGAGGGGGATGAGAAGCAGAGAAGGGGGAGGAGGAGGGTTTGAGAGAGACGAGAGAGAAAAAGGAGGGAGATTTTTGGAGAGGGTTTTGGGGGATTTTGAGGATTTTTGAAGATTTTTGGAGTGGGTTTTGAGGGAAAGAGAAAGAGAAAGGCAACGTGAAGAGAGAAGATAAGAACGCGATGACTGAGGTGGACAAAATGTCAGAAAGTTTGCCCATTTCCTCTCTAAAATTGTGGAATTGGGTTTTCCTAAAATTTCAGTGCCATGTCAGCTTTTAAGAAAGCTTTTCTTGAAAAAAAAAGTGAACCAAATGACAGTTTTGATATCTTATAATGTCAAAAAACTTACTTTTTGTTCCAAAACTGCAAGATTTCTAAAAATTTGGTCCAACCAAACAGCCCCTAACTCGAGAGAGCGCAAATAATCAGCTGCCCTTGAGGCAACCTTTACCACCATGTTCTATACCTGTAGAAAAGAAACGAAACCTGGCATTTAATAGAAACCGAGTTTCGTTTGCGTGATGAGAAACGATGAGAGGAGATGATCGTAAGGTCTTCGGTTATTTCTCACATGTTTTACTTGATGCGTACGCTTTTCAGATACGTGTGCTTATACAGGAAGCCTCGCTATCCGAGGATGAATGCGTAAAACATTGTGAGCAGACTTCGCATCGCAAGAAGCAAATCCTTCTCTCAATCTCCATTCCAAAATATTCTCCCTTTAAATCCTAGTTTCTTCGTCCTTGTGGTGTACTATACATAGATGTGCATTTATGTAGGAACGCATTGTACTCAGGAACGGATATATGCATGCTTGACGCCATGGAGCAAGAGGTTGCGAGAAGCGAAGACTGTTTCTCACTCTCCGTTCTCCATGTGACTTGTTTCCAGCACATACTCCCTCATAAGCTTAGTGTTGGATTCATCAACCATCTGTCGATAGAAATTAAAGGAATTGAAATCATGACACAGGACAAAAAAGATCTCTTAATGATATTTTATGTTATAGCAAGTGAGGATTAAGACATACCTTAAAGGCCAGTTTTTGCAGGTTATCCCACTCGAAATCTCTTTTGATGTATGCTGATCTCACCTGGAGAAATCAACTATGCATTTAAAAATAAATAGAGCCGGATTACTACTTATTTTCCAATGACAATATTGAGACTTACCTCCAGAATCCGCAGAGCTGCAATCATTAAGAAAAGATGTGTCAATATCACAACAGTTATGGTAATTAACTGATAATAAAATGTTTGATGCAATGGGAGTTCATAATTGATGCAGACAACATGCTCGCACACGGAAGCACATCTATCCGAAATGAATCAACACAAGGAAAGGCTGACATATGCTTTTAAGGCATCTATATTTCAAATACCAAGAAAAACCGGAAGATAGTCAAGGCCTTTACAAGAATGTCTCCGGTATTGAAGAAAAAAATCTGTCATTTCACTCTGCAGGTAGGGTACACTTGAATGAGAAGAGCAATGGAACTCCCTTTTATGTGGTTGATTTGGTTGTAGAAGTGAATCTACAAGAAACAGTTCCATAGACAACTGACATTTAAAGTATGTAGGATGGAGAAATCAAATTATTTTTCTTCAGTATTAGCAAATGACGGTTTTCCCAGAGTGACTGACTTAAAAATTTATATGATAGTGTATTATTGGTGACTAAATAGCTACCAGTTCCACCCACAAGTTTCTACGTGATGAATGTTTGAAGCTTAAGATAGTTACTCCAAGTCAGAAATTAGAACTATATTCATCCTATTGGACCTTCTGTTATAATCAACTTGACAATATGGCATTTAGTACGTAATCATCTAAACACAATTTACCTTACATCTTATCAACTAAACACAATCAGAGTGAGATGATTAATTTTTTAACTACTTCACATTTGCAACAATTGTACAAATGAACTAACCGTACAGGTTGCCATCATATACAGTAAACACTGTTGCCTATGCCTTGTTTTCAACTTCAAAAGGGAAGGCACAATGGGTGGAATTGTTACCACTTAAAGAAGAGATAAATATGAAATCAATATATGAGTTAAATTAGTAGGATGGTGCCATATTTAGTATTGTTGATGCAGAAAAAAGAGGCATGTGATAAAGTTACTTTATCGAGAATTAGTAAAGGATTAATGAGAGCCCAAAAAAATCTCATAACCACTGAAGTTCCTTCGAGAGAAAGATGTAGATCAAGACTTCCAGGATTGAAGTATAAGAGGGATTAAGGACTAATTAAGAAAAATTTATGCTAACAGACAACAATTACATGAAAAAAAATTGTGTTCCCTATACACATTCGGCAAAAATTATTTCGGGTGTATGCCATCATTTAACAATGCTCCATAAATGAATTAATGAAAATAAAAGGGCTTACTATGGCATAAATGTCTCATATACATCATTTTATGCGTTTACACTCAAAATCCCTATTATCCTCAAAATTTTGGACAGAAGCTATGCCTAGACGCACTATTGCTTGTACCCAAATTCTTATACCACAAGGTTCTACCATCTCAAGTTACAAGCATTTTCAATCTCATGAATTCATATGCAAAATCATAGTAGTAATTCCAGTGCAAATCTTCAGATTTCTTACCCAACCCTCTATGCCTTGGGGACTCCCTCATGAGCCCAGAGCAGAACTTGTCGCCATCATTGAGAGAGTTCTTACTCACAAAGTCCATCAACTCCTCATACCCCTCAGGGTTATAACTCTGTTCAATTCAAATTAAGAGGTGAATTTCTCTTTTTTCTAACTAATAGAAACGAGGGTAGATTACAAAAACTCCCTCTAATATTTGCAAGATTCAAAAAATGTCAAAGGTATCAAAAGCAACAGTATTCCACTTTCTTTTCAACTTCTACAAAATAAAATTGGATGTGAACTCTTATTATAGGATGTCACAAGTTTATTTACACTGGTATAGACATGAGTATGACTGCTATGTCAAAATTTGATGACTACGTAAAAAGGATAGATGGTTATTTGAAGACAAATTGAAAATAATAGAGCATGAGTACTATAAGAATGATAATTAACTTGGATGTGAACTGTGATCATAGAATATGACAATATATAAATTGGTAAACTGCAGATGAACCCCCTCGTCTATACCTTTGGTATTACTCGTCATCCCTCAACTATTTTATCAGCACTTAGCATCCCAGAATTGGTATTTTAAGAATAATTAACAACTTGCAAACTCGCCTCTTCCCCATGAATCGAGGGATGATGCGTGCTACTGAGGGGAGTTATCTGCTATAAGTGCTATTTACACTATTAATTTGGAGCATTTATATGGCTATTATATTAAAATCTGATGGTTCTCGCTAAAAATCAATATTTGATGATTATTCTATTGTAAGTCAAAAAATAAAAGGCTAAAATTTCACTTTTAAAATCTCAGGAGATTTTCTGTATTTCCAGTACTAAAGACAATGGTGATTTATTTATTTATATATCTTTTTTTTTTGTGCAAATTACTCTAAAATTGAAGCAAAATGTGAAGTGCGAGCCAACCTCGAGCTGAGCAAGAACGATCTTGACGGCAACATAGGTGAAGAAATTCTGCATGTTTTTCGCAGCCTTCGACTCCGGCGACGCCTCTCCGAACCCTAAACCCCCAAATAAAAAACCCAACATTATCATGAATTTCAAAGTCGATGACAATGAAATCTTTGATAAATTTACCTGGGACGAACATCTTCTGGCACCGAGGGGGGTCGACGAGGAGGCCGACGGAGCGGCGGAGACGGCGGCGGTCTTTGCCGGCAGAGGAGGAGCTGCCGCCGGAAAATGGCGGGAACGGCCGATGGATTCGCGATGGGAATAGAAACAAGCACTCCATAGCAACAGAAGGGAAGGGCTTCAGCCCGTTCGCTAACGGCCACTCCTTCAAAATATCTTGATCTTATATCCAAACGAATTTGGGTTTTTTACCTATTAGTCCCTTACATTTTCAGTAACTGCATATTAGTCTCTAAAATCTTGAAAACGGTGTATTAGTCCCTCAAATCCTACGTGGTCTTGCAAAATGGTCTCTCTGTTAACATTTCAGTTAAAAAACTTGACCACGACTAGGGTTACTTCTAACCCAATATCTGTAGTTACCAAACTACCCCCTTTTTTGTAGCCATTTGGGAAGAAGAACTAAAGTGGTTTTGGGTTTTTTTTGAAGGCTAAATGGCATTTAAATACCTTATAGTTTCACTCTCTTAGCACTTGTATACCTTTAGTTGTATTTCGTGACATTTATATACCCTGAGCTGCTCAAAATTGGTATGTTAATACCCTATGTTTTGCAAACGTAAAAATTTTTATTCAAAAGTTCCTATATAATATTTATATGCTAATCTTATAACTTTTTCTCTAATAAGTTTGTTGAATGTATTGTTAAATCTTTCTAAATTTTATTTTTGAAATACAATTATGATACATTTATATTAGAATTTAGGTAGGTTTAATAGTAATTTAAAATAAATGGTTAAAAAGCTCTAAAATTAGCATATGAATATTATAAGAAAACTTTCGGATGCAAATTTTTATATTTGTAAAATATAAGTTATTAACTTACAAATTTTGACCAACTAAGTGTATATAATCGCTACAAACTGAGGGTATATATAAATGCTAAAGGAGTGAAACTATAAGGTATTTAAATGATGTTTAGCCTTTTTTTAAATTGGTATTGCGTATAAACCTATACATATGGGTTAGGGACATAATAGAGGGGTAAAATAGCCATTATGCCCCCAACCGTTAGATTCTATGGCCTCGACTTTAACGTGATTTAACTTGAAGGGTCATTTTACAATACCCCGTAGGATTTGAGGGATTGATATACAAAATTTAAGATTTGAGATACTAATATGCAATTATGTATGATTTAGGGAATTAATCTAAAGAACCAAATAGATGTTTGGCACTAGTGCTATTAATTGCATTCAAATATCTTATCATTTCCCTTGATTTGCACTTATATACCCTCATTTGTTTTTGGCTGCACTTAAATACCCTAAAGTTTTACACTTTAATATCCTAAGTTATCAAAGGTGAGAAGCATGTTTTAAAAACAATTGATGTTTCCCAAAAAAAATCAATTTAAGATCTATTTTTTATAATTGAGAGGTTTTTTATTTATTGCAAGAGTAAGATATCATATGTGTCGCATGAAATCTAATTCAAATAATTTGGTTGAATATCTGCATTTTTTTGTGTGAATTTTTTATGCAAATTGCTTTTTAATGAACAACAATTAATGCAAGGATACATGATTTATGTTGAATCGGAGAATTTTTTTTATCTAGATTGAATTGAATAGTTGTTTGGTGAATTGTCATTTACTTTTTCTTTTTCTTTTATGATGAAGTTTTGCTCCCACTAAGTTAACCTTAGCATTCCTTAAGTTTTTCTATGATGGCGTATTTGGTTAGGAGGAGTTGGAGCAATAAATATTAATGGCGTTATAACTCATGATGTTTGCGAAACTCTTGAATTCAGGGCTATTATTGTAACACTTCTATTTTGCCTTATTTTGTTGTTCTAACAACATTTTATTATTGCAACAACATCTAACCAAACAACACTTTTGAAATTTAGATGTAGTTAAAACAACATGGCTTTCCAGTTACACATAACCAAACACGCTCCGAATTGCAAGTTTAGTTGCATTTCATGTTTATCGCATGACTGTTGTAGCATGTTCTTACGAAATTAAATGTCATAGAGTTTACTATGCATGTTAGTTCTTCTCTTTCCTCATCCTCACTGTCTAAATTTATTTTAATTATCACAGAATCTATACTATTTATAAAAGAGGATTAGGGTGTCAAAACTTTTGATTGGCTCTTTTACCGCCTCCAAAATTTGATAATTTTTAATAATGCATTGAAATTTATTCAATTCACTCTATTTATTGCACTATAATTATTCATCATTCAATAAACATAAGAACTATTATTAAAATCTAAAAATATTTTATAAAATTTAATCATATTCCTAAAATTTAATTCAATTCATTCTATTTATTACACGATAATTAGTCTTGCAATAAACATGAGAACTAATATACATCATAAATAAGATAAATATTTCACTTTAGATACTAGGTATTATACAATAAACATACAATTTTAATATTTAAGATAATAATATGATAAATTATATTTATAAATTCTATTGTAATTTAAGATAATTTAATATTTAATTAAAAATCTAACACCTAATCTAATTCTATAATATATTAATATGTGTGTCTGATATAAAAAATTCGTAGAGAGGAATACTAATATAATATAAATGTTAACCTCTTAGCGTATTTAGTCTAGAAATAGCATATAAAACTATCATAATATATTACTAACTATTGCAATATACTTATCATAATATTTGGATACGAGGTAATTATGAGCATACATAATTTCCAAGTGGTATATGGGAATCTATATACATTTGCTCTTGACAGTGGATGTGGAAAGGTAATTTTCAAAGAAGATATGGAGGTGGTAATTAGATATATCCAAAATAGAGCGGAGCAACACATGATTTTCGGATACTCACTAGTAAAAAATCGTATATTCTAGACGGAATATTCTAGACGGAAATTTTTCCGTCTAGTTTGTATTAATCTAGACGGAAAATTTCCGTCTAGAATAATCCGTCTAGAATAATTTATTCTAGACGGAAATTTCCGTCTAGAATAGTATTCTAGACGGTTTTTGTATTTTTAAATTTTTTTTTAATATAATCAGATATCCTAGACGGAAATTTCCGTCTAGGATACACCCTAGACGGAAATTTCCGTCTAGGCTGTTTAGGCTGAGAATAAAAAAACCCAATTCCCCCCTTCCCCCAAATCGAAATCCCCCCGTCCCCTCAGCCCAAAATTTAACCCCAAAATCCTCCCCCTTCTACTTCTCCTTCTCCAGCCCCTCAGCCCTCCACTCCTCCGCCTCAGCCCTTCACCTTCTCCCCGATCCCCTCAGCCCTCAGCCCTCCACTCCTCCGCCCTCGAATACTCCACCTCCCCCTCAGCCCTCCACTCCTCCGCCCTCTACACCATCTCCTCTCCCTTCTCTGGCGACCTCACCCTCTCCTCCCCCTTCTACTTCTCCTTCCTCAACCTCAGCCCTCCACTCCTCCGCCCTCGACCCGTCCACCTTCTCCCCGATGCCCTTCTCCCTCTCCCCCGAAACCCTAACCCTAACCCTAACCCTAACCCACGCCTCCTCCTTCCTGCAGACCTTCGCCACCTCCCCCTCCTCTTCGGCCCTCCAGTGGCTGGCCGCCTCGAGAATGAAGTTCGACGGGTTTATGGACTCAAAAGTCAGGGTTTACTCAGTTTACAATCGAGGAGACGACGATCTCGAGCAAGCTGTGTCTTGTTGGTGACTCTCCAAGAATCGGAAGGTGAGTTTGTCTTTGATTTCTTATGTTAAATTTGAGATCTAATATGTTTGGAAAATGCGTTGTTGCTAGAGTTAGAGAGAAAAGCAGTAGATAACTGGGGCTTTTAATTTGTCACTCAATTATATATATGTTTGATTCTAGCAGAGACTTGGAAGGGGAATTGAATGGGGTACTAATTAGTTCTCTTGCATACTAAATCAAACTACTTTTTCACCTTTTTATTTGTGTATTCATTGCTATTACACCTTTAGATAAGTGTTATTCTTATATATAGAAAGGCGATTTCTGTTTGTTTCATCATACGTTAAGATAAATGCTCTGTTATTAGAGTCTTCAGCATATGAATGATGGCTAAGAACAATCCTTGCTGTGAACTTTGTATTTGCTGGGAAAAGGTAGGATTACGGTTATTAGAGAAAGATTGATAATTTTAGCATCGCCGGACCATCGCTATGCTTGGCCAGGACTTTATATTCGATGGTTGCACAATCCTAGTTCATGGTTTCTCACGAGTTGTGTTGGAAGTGCTGAAGACAGCTGCAACAAATAGGAAACTTTTTTCATAGGGCTAATAAGTCGTTGTTTTTAGGTGGATATTGCGTATGCTCCATTATTGAAAGGTTCCAGTGCAGCTTTCAAGCGTTAAAGAACTATGACATCACCAAAGGCAGGCCCAGGCTGGCAAAATGGACAGAGGTAAGTATGGAGTCATATCGAAATTCAAGAATTTGTATAATAAAATTCAGGAGCATTTTCTTTCAGGTTTATGTTTGATGCACTGATTGCCTTAACCCAAACCATTCCTACTTGGATGTTTTGCTCTTTTCTTGCTTGGAAAATGATTGCAGTTTACTTGTTCATTCCATGATTTGGTCTATGAGGTTATTCTGTCAATTAATAGTTTCTTTGGTTAAGGAGTGTGTAGGTTATTCTGTTAATTAATAGTTTCTTTGGTTAAGGAATGTGTATTTAGTTGGTGATTGCAGTAGGGTTACGTATAATTTGTAGTCAGCCTTGCAAAATATGGGTATTAATATTTCATCACTTGATTTAATTTTGATGGAATAATTCTTTTGATGATGACAAAAATTAAATTATAGTGCTCCTAGTTTTCTTGGCAATTGAATCCATTTATTTTCATGTAGCACGAAATGAAGCTGAAACTCTTGGCTAAAAATTTAGAGGGAAAAGTTCATATTCTGTGCGTTTGTCTTGCAAGTTATGGTGTTATATAGCTCAGCAATGCATTATATCCTCTTTTTTTTAAGGAGTTGAACAAGATTGATGCCTATACGGCAACTAAGCAAGACCTTGAAGAGTTTCTTCATGTTCTTAAGAAGAGATTTGGGGTAAATTCTTCATTTTGTATATTATTAGATTCAAATATAGGAATTAGCATGATAACTTATTTTGTGTTCAAGCTTCTAATTCATAATAATTTGACATCTTTGTTTTCAGATTGAATAAAGGTCCTCGATGCTCAATGCAGGTTAACTATAAACCCTTGTCACCTCAGTTTATACATTATTTATGAACAGCTTGCACAAGATAATAATCATCCGATTGTGTAATTATATTGGATTTAATTGCGAATATAATTTCAAGTTTCATTACAACAACTATGCTTTTACAGGATCAAGAGTTCTCAGGAATTAGAGCTAGAGGAGCTCGAAAAGTTACCAAAGTTCAAGGCTAAGCTATTGAATAAAAAGGTATTTTATTTATAAGATTTTTTGAATGAACTCATATTATGTTACTGCTTTCATAGTTTCGTCGCTGCTTAATTTCTCACCTCAGATAACAACACCTCAGGAGTTCCATTTCGCAACTGATGAGAGGCTGGGTCCCCCATTACCAGTTACTGAGATGTTAGATAAGGTAAAACTTGAATAGATCTCCATTATTCATATATGTGAAACTAATATTGAACCATAGATTAGAAAAGATAGATTGCTTAGCAATGACATCAAGGTTGACGTCAAACACCTCATTTCATCCCTACGTCGATCTCTTCCTTTATGTCGATTAAAATTCAATTCCAATTGCTTCGCAGTTACATTTCATTCTTTTTTTATCTATCTTTGGCCCTTAGCGACATTTTTTTCCTCTCGAGTAGTTATCAAGAATAAAAAAAATTTCGCCAAATATTTCACATGTTTAGTTTGCCTGACCTCTGAAAATTATATTCTAGGATATTTACTCGTAATAAATCAATTTTTGCAGGTGAACGAAGAGCATGTGGCCCTCATGATGGAAGCACTTTCACATAGAAGGGGAAGTGAGAGAGTAGAGCAGGCGTTTTGAAAGGAGAGGGGGCAATTGCTTCCATATGTAACAAGTTGGGCCATTTGTAATTTTATTGATTTATTTATTGTCAACAGAAAGGTTTAATAGTTCATGTTAGAGTGTAATTGTTTAAGGTAGTTGGAGTCTTTGTAATGCTAAATTAATGTACTTTATCTTGGTATAACGTTCATTTTGTTAATAGATATTATTAGATTAGTTCATCTTGGTATAATCTTGGTAATGAAAGAAGCTCAAGTATTTTCCTATAAGCATTTTTTGCTTAATTCTTCAATGCCCAAAGTAGAATTCAAAAAAAAAAAAAACACTGTAGCATAGCATCCTAGACGGAATTTTCCGTCTAGAATGCTAAAATTCCGTCTAGAATACCTAATTTTTTTAAAAAAATTAAAAACTATCCTAGACGGAAATTCCGTCTAGGATATTTATCCTAGACGGAAATTTCCGTCTAGGATATCCATCCTAGACCGTAACTTTTTTCGTCTAGGATATTGTATTCTAGACGGAAATTCCGTCTAGAATAATCCGTCTAGGATGTATTCTAGACGGTTTTTAATTCCGTCTAGAATAATCCGTCTAGGATGTATTCTAGACGGAATTTCCGTCTAGAATACATTATCCTAGACGGAAACATACTAGACGGGTATTCTAGACGGAATTCCGTCTAGGATACTCATCTTAGACGGAATTCTGTGTATTCTAGACGGAAAATTCCGTCTAGAATACCTCATTTTTGAGTAGTGACTTCATGGATGATATTTGGCGATGTTGCACATGACTCAAGGAATGAGATGTTTAGGTAGTTCATCAAACGAGGAATGCAACGACTCATGTGTTGGTCCGAAAAGCTAAGAAAATTGATGATTTTGTAGTTAGACTCAAAGACCCATTGCTATTTTTACACAATATTCTGTAGTCTGATAAGGAGCAAAATGTGTCCATATTTTTTGTGCTTCTAGGTTTTTAGTTTAATTTGGATGTGTCTTGATATTTTTTCCCTCATAAAAAACTATTGCAATATAATAATTAGATCCTACTAAAAAAAATTAAATATGACATTTGCTCTTCTGAACCTACTAATAATACATTTAATATGAATAGTAGTGAGAAATGAACCCATAATTAAAGCTTCATGTATCTTCTGTCACTGACTAATCAAATTCTCTTAATAATTATGCACCAATTATTTCACGAATAATCTACTTCCATAAATATTTCGCTTAGACCTCAAGACGTGCATAAAATTTTATTATATACGGATGCTCAAATGCACAAAATAAAACACAAAAGAGACAAAAGGAAAAAAATGGAAGAAGTGAGAATTTTGATAGTAAAGTCAGTCCCTGGATTATAGTAACCAGAATGCATCGCAAATCAATAAGATTTCACAGGTGGTAATTGAGAGAAAAGATTATATTATTTTTTTTTAGAGGAAACGAATAGATCTACGACCGAATTTACCTCCCATTTATGAAAAAACATCAATCTATTAGTTATACAAGTATGCAAATTCATGGAGAGAAAAACTAACATAAACGTCAATAAATTGCCCTTCGAATGTTTAGTCTTATATCGTTACTTAAAATGCATTACACGCAAAGCACATGTTACATACCAGTTGATATTAAAGAAAGATACTCATTTTATTATCACGAATTAATTAAGGGGATGTTTGGTTCAAAAATCATATTCATGGAAAACCTAAGTCCTAAAAACATGTGTCACGCCTCACTTCCCAAAATACCGGTGTTTTCGTCAAAAGTTGGTCTTGTTGTCGAATTCATTATATCTTCGGTCGATTACAATAAATTCAAAGAAAACAGCCTTTTTATAAGACTCTTTTACACAACAAAGAAAAAATTACAACTCTTGAGAAAATAAACACAGGATCGTTGTTTGGATCACTGCTTTCGTGGGTTCTTTGCCTATGCCGGGAACGCTTTGGTTCGTGGACCATCGAATCACAGATCGTGAAGAGGGGGGCTTATGATTCTGACTTCGTTTATCGAAGTGAGAATTTGAAACGATATCTTATCGAAGTAAGATAGTCGTTCTTCTTGAACTCAAGTCAAAGCTCGAATGTCAAGGGATTGCTCCAAGAACGGAAATCTCTGCTCTCTCTGCTCTGGAATGCTCTAACAAATGCTCGATGTGCTCTCCTCACTCTCCTTGGATGCTCTCTAATCAGCCCCCTTAAAAAAATCGATCTCAGGGGGTATTTATAGCCTCCAGGATGAACAGTACTTCCGAGACAGTAAAGACTGTCTCTCCCCGCGAGACAGTAAATACTGTCTCGTGAACAGTAACCGTCTGGCAGTTTTTGTTGTAACTGCCTTCCCACGTTTTAAAACTCCGTTATTTTGGCAGTTGTCAACGTGATTCTCGCCCACAATGTTTTCCATGTTCTTTGGCAGTTAATGGCCACGTGTCGGCAGTTTATAAAATAGTTTCTGAGCCTTCGAGAACTGTCTCGCGCGGAGAGACAGTAAAGACTGTCTCGCGCGGAGAGACAGTAAACACTATCTCGCGCGGAGAGATAGTAAAGACTGTCTCGCGCGGAGAGACAGTAAAGACTGTCTCGCACGGTGAGACAGCAAAGACTGTCTCGCGGGTGAGACAGTAAAGACTGTCTTTTTTCTTTGATTTTTCGATGATCTCCTCTTGAGCTGTATTTGGATATCTATTAGCATTTTTTGACGCCTACAGATACCCCCTCCAAAGTATTCCAGACTCATTCTTTTATAGAGGAGTTCTGGGATACTTTGGATAAGATAGATTTTACTTACGATCCCTTCAATGTTTGGTTGAGTAGATCGTGTAAATGGCTTCAACTCTTGATCTCTTCTTTCTTTAGCCTATTCAGTTCTTTGTAGAATAGCTAATATTCTCACGGCATCGCGTTTATCGCTTGACCGTTGTCGAGATCTTGATTCGAAGCTGGAACTTGTACTTGTGAATTTAGCTTTTGTCATCAAATTGTATCAGTCTTCATAAGAACACGGATTGTCAGGTTATCCTTAAAAATATTCTGAGTAATATTCTCCAGAAACTTCCTATTAATAGTAGGGAAACAGTTTATACTCGTGTACCTATTGGAGTATTCAGGTTATTCTTAAGAATATTCTGAGTGATATTCTCCAGAAACTTCCTGTTAAAATTATAGAAACAGTTTAGACTCGTATACCTATTGGAGTATTCAGGTTATTCTTAAGAATATATTGAATGATATTCTCCAGAAACTTCCTATTGAAATTAGGGAAACAGTTTAGACTCGTGTACCTATTGGAGTATTCGGGAAATAGTTTAACCTCGTATACCCATTGGAGTATTTTGGTCTCTTTTTTGTTGGTAGAGATGAACCCAGAATCGGAGAGGAAGAATTTTATATTCTATCTTCTGGTCTCTTTTTTGTTGGTAGAGATGAACCCAGATGATGGAGAGGAAGAATTTTATATTCTATCTCCTGGTCTCTTTTTTGTTGGTAGAGATAAACCCAGAATCGGAGAGGAAGAATTTTATATTCTATCTCCTGGCGCAAAGGAAACTCGAAGTGGGATCTCCACTTAGAGAATCTGGATTGGGTGTTTGAATAATCCTAACTGTCGTAAGGTTTGACTATCCAATTCAAAAGCGGACCTTTCGTTCGCAAAATGAATCGAAAGGAGATTTTGGTTGTGGCCCTAACTGTAGTAAGGATTGACCAAGTGGGAGTTTTGAGACAATCCTAACTGTAGGAAGTTTTGATCGCTCAATTTGTGAACCTCTCGTTCATGAAAGGAATCGAGAGGGGATTTTAGTTTTGGTCCTAACTGTTTAAAGGTTTGACCAGGTGGGAGTTTGATACGATCCTAACTGTTTAAAGGTTTGATCGTTCAATTTGTGGACCTCTCGTTCATGAAAGGAGTCGAGAGGGGATTTTAGCTTTGGTCCTAACTGTTTAAAGGTTTGACCAAGATGGGAGTTGGGACGATCCTAACTGTTTAAAGGTTTGATCGTTCAATTTGTGGACCTCTCGTTCATGGAAGGAATCGAGAGGAAATTTTGGTTTTGGTCCTAACTGTTTAAAGGTTTGACCATGTGGGAATTTGATACGATCCTAACTGTTTAAAGGTTTGATCGTTTAATTTGTGGACCTCTCGTTCATGGAAGGAATCGAGAGGGGATTTTAGCTTTAGTCCTAACTGTTTAAATGTTTGACCAAGTGGGAATTTGATACGATCCTAACTGTTAAAGGTTTGATCGTTCAATTTGTGGACCTCTCGTTCATGGAAGGAATCGAGAGGGGATCTTTGATAGGTGGTAGCTCGATCTTATCGTTGGCAAGGAGGTATTTTAAGATGGTTGGAGCTTCATCATCTTCGAAAGAATACTCCTTTTGGAATCTCGGATTGAGAGTTGCATCCCCAGCGATTGTAGATATCGCCGGTTGATTTCTCTCAACTTTCTTTCTTTTAAGAAAGTGTTCAGCTTGTTCGCCCCGTATTTTTAACTCTCTCCAAGTGGTCGAAGGCATGACCCCCAGGACTTCCAGGACATTAATGGAAAGATTGTTATGGCATGTCTGTAGGATAAACTCCTCTGTGACAGGATCTCTGCAATTCATTGCCTTATTACGGAAGCGTTTGATAAAATTATCGACCGACTCTCCGTCATGTTGCTTTTCATCCAAAAGGGTTCTGATTGACACTTCGGTGTCATCATCGAAGAAATTGCTGAGGAACAAATTTTCTATGTCATCCCAGCAGTTGATGCTCCCTGGTTTGAGACGTCGATACCAATCGAAGGCGGGTCTACGAAGGGTGCCAACGAATGACCGGATCATTAAAGCCTCGTTTCCAGATATCATGCCCAAATGAGACTTGAAATAAATCAAGTGCTGAATAGGCGAGCTCTTTCCTTCGAACGGTGTGAAGTTAATCAGATGGAATTTTGTCGGGTATGGAATTGAATCCCATTCTCTTGGATAGGGACATGGAATACCCATCTTCTTCACCTCTTGAGCCGTCATCAAAGTATTGACTTTGTTTTCAAGCTCCTTCATTCTCTCATCTTCATCTTCATTCGAAGGACATTGAGGAGAATGAGTTTGATCACCCCCTGTAAGAGGCGCCATCGAACCACCCCTAATGTCATTGCTGAGAGAATCCGTTAAACCACCCCAGCGTTATTGCTATTGGGAGGTGTATCAGCCAAGATGACTTCATCCACTTCTGGATCACTGTCGTCTATGACATTCTGAGCGCGGCGGCTGGATTCAGCTCGTTGGCTGGACTCAGGAGGTTGAGGCCGTTGAGCTAACAGTTCTTTCATTTGTTGGATAGTCAACTCTATCTCTGTCTTCATTTCAGCTCTAATTTCTTCGCGCTGTTTGGCTAGCTTCCTGAAGTATTTGAGCGAACTGATCAGTAGTGATTGTGAACACTTCTCTGATTTGTCCCGTGCTAGATATTGTATCATCCGAAGCGATTGCAGAACAGGTGTCTGAGAACTCATCCTCTGATGACATTCCTTCATGCATTCTCTTAACTTTTCTTCCCAGGGAAAACTCAGGATTTAATTCATTTGAACGTCGCTTAGATTTTCCTTTATCAGCCATGTTGATGGTGACTTCAAGGAATTCATGATCTTGAACAGCTGATCTTTTCTTGTGGAAACGTCTCAGCTTGGACTTTGACATTTCAGTGAAAAGTTGCGGGAGCATTGAGGCTCTTTGTGGGATGACTCTTCTTTTGAAACAACCACAATCTAATAGTGTTGCCCTAATGAGTCGTGCACAGGAACAATGAGAATTTATTTCTCGAATAATTCTCTTTCGAGTTTTGTTCATACCCCCAGCTTGATAGTACGATTCATCGGTATGATTGCCGAAAAATCTTATCGCATGTTGGTATGATCTCTCAGGTATGACGGTATCTTTTGGTGAACACGTCTCCTTCTGAGGGTGTAAAACCTTGTTGGCATTCTCGGGATAATTTATTACTATCCTTGAGCGATCCAAGGTTATGTCAGGAGTCACACGTTTAGAACCACCCCCTTGTGGGCGCGGAGTCTTAACGGGCTCTGAATGATAATTTTGCACAACTCTAGACTTTGGAATCCAAACTCTGCAGAGTTTTGATGGTTCTTTGGCCACCGTTTCTTTCTTCTTCCCTCGTCTTTGTTGTGAGAGAGCATGAGCATGGGCAGCGTTTGCATGACGCTTTTGTATGTGTTCTTTGAGGGTCGAGTGAGCTCTTTTGACAAGAGTCCATTCTTCTGTCGTTAGTTTAGTAGAGACATGAGTAATTGCTTGTTGAGACAACTGACTCACTCGATGCCTCCTCGACTCTAAGGCCGCGTGATAACGAACTCCGTCGGTTTGTTCCAAGGCCTTAGCCATTTGGCGAGCGTGGCGTTGACGTTGTCTCTGGCGAGCCCTTTTTTTCAGTGCCGGTGGGCTTTGATTCCGTGACTCTTTAACTGGATAAGAGTCATTATGAGCAGAGATATTGCGAGTAGAATCCTCAGCAACAATCAGACGAGAGCCTTCATCTGTAGCATTTGACAATCTAAAAAGCTTCAATGAAGATGAAGTCTTCCTGCATTTGCGAGGCGAGGAAAACTTTGCAGATGAAGATGACAAATACTCCTCAAACTTTGTTTGGTCGAACTCGTACTCGACCGTGGATTCAATTGGAATCTTGATCGGCTGCGACACGACGGTCTCGGTAGCGAGACCATTGGCTCCCACTATGGTCGCCAGTTTGTTTTCGTCAAAAGTTAGTCTTGTTGTCGAATTCATTATATCTTCGATCGATTACAATAAATTCAAAGAAAACAGCCTTTTTATAAGACTCTTTTACACAACAAAGAGAAAATTACAACTCTTGAGAAAATAAACACAGGATCGTTGTTTGGATCACTGCTTTCGTGGGTTCTTTGCCTATGCCGGGAACGCTTTGGTTCGTGGACCACCGAATCGCAGATCGTGAAGAGGGGGGGCTTATGATTCTGACTTCGTTTATCGAAGTGAGAATTTGAAACGATATCTTATCGAAGTAAGATAGTCGTTCTTCTTGAACTCAAGTCAAAGCTCGAATGTCAAGGGATTGCTCCAAGAACTGAAATCTCTGCTCTCTCTGCTCTGGAATGCTCTAACAAATACTCGATGTGCTCTCCTCGCTCTCCTTGGATGCTCTCTAATCAGCCCCCTTAAAAAAATCGATCTCAGGGGGTATTTATAGCCTCCAGGATGAACAGTACTTCCGAGACAGTAAAGACTGTCTCTCCCCGCGAGACAGTAAATACTGTCTCTCCCCGCGAGACAGTAAATACTGTCCCGTGAACAGTAACCGTCTGGCAGTTTTTGTTGTAACTGCCTTCCCACGTTTTAAAACTCCGTTATTTTGGCAGTTGTCAACGTGATTCTCGCCCACAACATTTTCCATGTTCTTTGGCAGTTAATGGCCACGTGTTGGCAGTTTATAAAACAGTTTCTGAGCCTTCGAGAACTGTCTTGCGCGGAGAGACAGTAAAGACTGTCTCCCGCGGAGAGACTGTAAACACTGTCTCGCGCGGAGAGACAGTAAACACTGTCTCGCGCGGAGAGACAGTAAAGACTGTCTCGCGCGGAGAGACAGTAAAGACTGTCTCACACGGCGAGGCAGCAAAGACTGTCTCGCGGGTGAGACAGTAAAGACTGTCTTTTTTCTTTGATTTTTCGATGATCTCCTCTTGAGCTATATTTGGATATCTATTAGCATTTTTTGACGCCTACAACCGGGAATCAGAACGTGAACAAGTCCGCGGCGTATTAGATTGAGGAGAATAAATAAATGACCATTTCTTCTCAACCTAATACGCTAAGCGTCAAGCAATATATAAACGCGAAGTCACAGATCCCCGGATCACAATTAGCAAGAATATAATAAACAACTCAGAATAGAAAAGAGTCATATCATAAATGGAATATCATCCGAGATACAATGCCTGGGTCAAACATGCCCTTATTACAAAATAGTCCAACTAAAAATATGAAAATACATAGTCCAACAGAATAAAAGGAAGTACTATAAAAAGAACTAAATCTCTCAAATACTAAAAGAGAAAATACTACATAAGTAATCTAATATCCTTCAGCAACCACAGAAAAGAAATGACTAAGCTCCTGCTTGCTCTTCTGCTCCATCTGGAATACACTCCGGCTATAAGGCATCTCCATAGTGGACCTGTCCGTCCTCTAAATCTGACGTATACCAGAGAGAACATGTATACATCAGTGTGTATGGCACACGACAAGATCTCACAAGGGAGAAGAGAAACAATCGAATGACCAATACAATGACAGTAATAATAAAAATAGAAGTATGCAATTGTAATTTTAACCACTAGATGCAAATTACCACTAGATTATAATAATCAATCAAATCATCCAGGAAATGGGGTAATACTACTAACCATCCTATAATAGCTCACTGATCCATATCTCAAATAGGTTAATGTTCACATTACCGAAAAACTGACTGTTCACAAATCCTCTACGCGCATCCAATCCCGCGAAACAGGCGGCTAGAGGACTACCCGCAATCCGATCTCAACCTGGTCCGAACTCAGGCAAAACTCAGGTGATGAAATAGGTCACTAACCAAAGTAACGAAACAGACCACTTGGTCTAACAAACCAACCCTAGGACGAAACAGGTCACTGGTGCGAGTCTGGAAGATAAATCAACAATCACCTCTGATCATGCGAACCAAGACTTTCCCATCCCAACATCTCTTGTTTTTCTAAGTCAACAAACACGACCTATAATAGAGTTCTGGTTCACCTCCTAATTTAGTCAACGCACATACACATGTCACTAAGTCTTGTTCATGACACGTAAGGGCACTAAGTCATGAACTACTAATGGTTCTCAAACACAACAAGAAATAATAAATGTAGCTAATTCTATGCAAGAAAAATCATGGCATGTCACGTAATTAAAATAAGAATCATGGAATTGGCGGATGTTTTGCACATAAAATATCGCGGTCAACAACCATTCATCACACGTTCATAAACTAAATTAATTCAAAAAAATTCTTTAGCAAAATAAATTTCTTTCAAATTGTCTCTCACCATAACTATTCTAAAAATAATCTTATAAAATAATAAATTCATAAATCAAAAATAATCTTTTTACAAGATAAATTCTCATTAATTCAAAATAGTCTATTTTCCCAAAATAAATTCTTTTTAAAAATATGTATCATTCTAAAATAATTTCCTTCCACAACATAAATTCTAAAAATATTATAATTATACTAAAATAATCATGTTGCCCAAAATAAATTCTTTAATTTATTATATTTGTTCTAAAAATACTATTTATCACATAATTATGATTCATTCAATATCATTCATCAAACCCAGACAGATAATTATTAATAGATCTAAAAATTGTATCAAATAAAATAACGAAACGGGGATCTTACACATAATTAATTTACGACAAATATAATAATTGATACGAAACTAAATTATACCTTAAACCGTTGCTACACATATATAAACATAACTGTACTTTATGTTGGAGGCCACACAATATGATAAGTGTACAGAAGAATGTGTCATATATAGTGAAAAACATGAAAACGTATGTGTGTAGTGATATACAGACTATTATATGTGATGAGAGATCACAGACACATAGATACAAACATCATGCACGCATAGATACAATACTTCAAAGAAGCGGGACTTTCTTTGGGTTCGTGGGTGTCGGATCTGGTAGTGGGAGAGTGCGTTGGCGAAGTAGGCGACGCACGCAAGGGCCGTCGGAGGTCTGGCGGCGTCGCTGCAGGGGGCAGATCTGGTTGCGGGCGTGGGCTAGAGGGGAGGGGAGTTGGAGAGAAGTTGGACGGAGGTGGCGGATGGCGCCGATCTGGGCTGCGGGCATGGGCTGGAGGGAGGAGCGGCGTGTGAGGGCTGGCTGCAGCTACGGTCGGGGTGGTCGCAGGGAGAGGGTAGGTGGTGTTGGAGTTAGAGTTGGCAGAGGCAACGGACGACGGCGAGAGGTGTACTGGCGGCGGTGGGATGAGAGAGGCTGAGGGGGGAGGATGAGGAGAGCGGCTGCGACGTGGGGAGGCGGAGGAAGAGAGCAGAGCGAAGGGAGTTGGGCTATGGGTTGGTGCGTTCGATGGCAAGTGTAGGCGTCTAAAAATGCTTATAGGTTCCTACACACAGCTCGAGACGAAATGCAGACGATAAGCATCATCATCCAAGTCGAGAAGATTTATCCGAGTGGCCCACGTGTTCACCGGCCACCTCCAAGTGGCCCGCGCACTCGTCAATCAGCCCGCGCGAGTCGGTCAGCTCCAAGTGGTCAGACGTGCTCATCAGTTAGCTCGCGTGCATCGGTGAGCTCCAAGTGACTGAACGCACTCGTCAATCAGTCCGCGCGCATCGGTCAGCTCCAAGTGACCGAACGTACTCGTCAGTCAGCTCGCACACATTGATCAGCTCCAAGTACCGTAAAGAAGCTAACGAACGCATGAAGCAAGTTAACGACATAATCAAATACGCAAAATGGTAGAAAGTTTAAGTCCCGGAAAGTAAAGTGCCAAAAAAGGAGTTCAGCTGAGGCGGCGAACCTGCGCCAGCGCGGGTCAGACTCGGCTGACCCGCACCCCTGCTGGTCAGCATGAGCTGTTTCGCGCCCAGAAGTTCCAAAAACGCATTTTTAGTTTTTTACTGTTTTCTCAGGATTTGTTCGTTCCAGAGCATCTCAACTACCTAAATATCATCTCCAAACGTGGTTACATGGTTGTTAACTGAGGATAAGGCCAAATTGATCATTCTTATCCAAAAACCCCCAACCGAAGCCTATAAATACAGGCCTAGGGGCTCATTTCACGAGGGCAGAATTTTATCAAGAGGGCGAGGTGCTGCTGGATTGAGGAGTCAAAGGAGCACGAATTTACAGCGAAGGCAAGTCAGATCCCGATGAATTTCAACATAAAGAGGAAGGCTTTCGAAGGATCTGAACACGTATTCCCCCGTCCGTTCCTTGAGATTAGGCAGTGATTCTATGTTTGCAACACACTATCGCACCTTTAGGGCAACGATAACTACCATTTATAATAGAGTTGGGCAGTGATTCTATGTTTGCAAATGCTGCAATAAGAAAGTGGATAAAGATGTTAATAATAAGTGTCCAGATGATAAATATTGTAGAATCGCCAATGATTTAGTACAAATGTTAAGTGATATCCCTTCTTCATGAAATAAATATATCAAAATTAAATATTAATATTATAATCTAAAGCAAATTGATAAAAAAAATTAATTCATTTAGTTTAGATCCTCATAAAAAATGACACATGCAAAGAAAATGTAACATTATGATACAACATAAATTCTTATTGGATGCACAATAGAAGAATTCATTGCAGAAAAAAAAGAGGTAGCTTCTAATCTTATTTAAGTAATAAATTAAAAGTATAAAAAATTCATATATATAAAATTAATATTTATTCTTATTAAAATAGGAAAAAATCAAAGTTCGTATTGTCAGAAGTTTGTGTTGAATATAAGAAATATATTCAACTTCTTTGTGAATTTAGACAAGAAGGCAAAAGATGAATGAGCACAAAGAAAGATAACATGCTCCAGTCTCATATAAAAATCGATATAGACGATGAAGACACTACTACTCTAGAATTGACTAGGAAAAAGGAAAAGATGAAGAATGATTGATCTCGACTCAATAAAAAAATAAAATAGAAGTAACAAAAGATAATGTTTTGTGAATTGTTATAGAATAGTTTTATTTTTTAATAAAATTAGGAATCTTTAGAAGGGATTTTCACAAACTATTTTAGTGTTTTTCATATGCATATGTGGATGTTTTTATCATATAAAAGTGTACTAGAGTTAACATTAATCTTCAGTTTATGATTTTTTTTCATTAACCATTTTCTGTCATTTTAACCTATTTTAAATCAATCATCTTGGCTTGTTGGCTTTATTATTCATCTTCCTTTTATAATGTTATTTTTTCAAGTGTTTTCACTTTCATAACACTATACTTCCTCAGGTCAAGCTCGGTTTCATTCCGATCCAAATGAAATAAAAATGTAAATTGGTTTTAGATTATATTTATCTCCTGACAATTCAACTATTAACATAAAAATTTAAACTGGATGTAGCCTATTCAAACAAACATCAAATAAACAAACAATCAAAGTGGAACCGAGGAACAAATTTTAGGAGAAAAAAACCAAAAATACTTAATCAAAGTGAGCAAAAATTATTATCAAAGAGCAACCGATGAATAAATTTTAGTAAGGAAATAAACCAAAAACACATAATCACAGCATTTAACCACGTGCATTGCACGTGCATGAAATCTAAGTAATAATAGATTCGTGGGTTCCACCGTGAGGATATTTTTAGAGGTTTAGCATTTTATTTAACATTATGATATAGATGAAAACTATAATTTGTTGGGATTTTATTAACAATACAAGTCCTATGAAGAGTAGAACTTTTTTGTTGATGGTTTTCCGGAAACATGGTTTTGGGCTAGAAAGTTTGGGTCTATCTCACCGCACAAGTAATGGCGGCAGGGTACTAGCCTACTCACTCACTCGTCAGCCGCGTACACTTTAATGGGCCGGGCCCACCCACAGTCAGGCCCCACACCCGTAAAAATCTGCGGGCGACCCAATAATACCTCGACGACCCATTCCGATCCCAAACACCCCCCCCCCCCCACCCATTTTCTCTCCGCCGATCTCCGATGAGCAGCAACGCCGCCGCCCCCGGCCGACTCGCCGGAGTTTACAGCGAGGTGCAGACCAGCCGCCTCAACCATCCGCTCCCCCTCCCCTCCGTCCTCAAGTCCCCCTTCAAGATCGTCGACGGCCCCCCCAGCTCCGCCGCCGGCAACCCAGGTCAGTCCGTGGTGACGTCACCGATCTCATCATCTGAGATCTGAGATCGGTGGTGCGTAAGTTTCACGGGAAACTCCCAAGAGCTTTCAAAAAAAATTAGAGAAAAGTTACACTTAGTGAAGTGGCAACTGACAAGCCCTAGGTTGTATGCAAATCACGCGGAATTTGAGGGCTTTCACAGGAATTTATACAAGATCTGATCTTAGGGCGTCTGCTTGATCAGATAGGGTTTGGATTGGTCTTGTGAGACTACAGATAAACCCTAGAAAGGAATTCTCGCCAGAAAATTCTTGTGGAGTCCCATAGTTTTCAGCGTGTTTTTTGTGAAACACCCTAAAATTTAAGTTTTTTGTTTTGTTTTGTAATATTCAATGAGGATTTCGGATTGGTTTTTGCTTGCAGATGAGATTGCGAAGCTTTTCCCGAAACTTTTTGGCCAGCCATCGGCAATGCTGGTCCCCACTGGATCCGTGCCCTCTGAGATGACCGGTACGCTGAAGATTGGCGTCGTGCTCTCTGGTGGCCAGGCTCCCGGCGGCCACAATGTCATCTCTGGAATCTTTGGTTTGTCTCTGGACTGCCCTCTCTGTTCTTTTTCATGTTTATTTTATGGAGATTTATAATGATTTAGGTTATCTTCTTTTTTTTTGGTTTGGTAGATTACTTGCAGAATCGGGCGAAGGGGAGCACAGTGTATGGGTTTAAGGGAGGACCGGCAGGGATCATGAAATGCAAATACGTTGAGCTTACGCCTGAGTTCATCTATCCTTACAGGAATCAGGTGATTTGTTTTAGATTCATAAATTTTAAGGGTTCTTTTGCTAAGAGTTGTTGGTGGATTCATTTTATTATTTGTTAACTAGCTTTGGCCGTAATAGGGAAGATGAAAATTCACATGTTTATTTAATTGTAAGTGTTACAATTTAGCAACTAGTAAAGGTTTTTTTTTTTAAATTAGTATGGCATATGTAGATATTTCAAATGGTTTGTATACTCTATGATTGGAGATGTTGCTGTCCTTTTTCAACTTTAAATGTGACCTTTAGGTGGTTCATTCTTTCCCTTCGTCTAACGGTGATAGATACTGACAGTTGACCTATCTAACTTTCTTCATTACTTATGGATATTAACAAGAGACAAAGTTAGACTTATGGTAGTTGGCAACCTCTTTTCAACATTTGCCTTTATATCAAACTGGTCTAGAACCAACTTTTATGTAGAAACAGACTTAAAAATTTGCAATGTCATACTATATATCTGCTATTTGGGAAGTTTTTACATTTGTGGGCCTTCTGAGATGGCTTCTCTTCTCTATAAGAACTGGATGACATACAATTATACATTAATGACAAAAAATAATTTATTTCTAGTGAACTTCATTATAATGGATAGGTGACAAAGGGCATGTCTGTAGAGGTGACAGGACAACACGTACTTGCATGCTAGTATTGTAGCTAGTACTATGTGGATTGGATGGCACATATTTTTAATTTAGTTTGGTAATCTCCATAATGGGTATTTAATCAAGTGAAATATAATTTTAATTTTATTACATTGTAAGGAATTGGGTCGCTCCATGTGTGATTCAGTCTAAACCACCCAGTTGGAGACTTAGAGTCTGGCTTAGATAGGATATGTGGTTAAATTGGCCAGACCAGCCATTTAGATTTTAGAGTTTACCTAATATATGGGCTAGTTTTGACTTTTGAGCTTGTCTAGCTTAGAATGAAGGGTTAAAAATAGCTCTTTGTTTCAAAAGTTTTAAATATAACATTTTGTTTGAACCAATAAAGATTGTATTTTTTTTCTTCAATATTCTACACCAACAACAAAACGGAAAAGGGACTTTCTGCTGCTATTTTGAGCTTGAATTTGGCCTAAGAAATTGAAGCGTGACCAGCTTTGAACTATATTTTGTGGGTATGGGCTGCAGATTTGTCGGGTTTAAGCTTTCATATCTTGTTCAAGTCCAGTTATGGGACATCAACCATTTTGCCAACCTGATAGTGATAACTTGGCCTTTCTAACTAACCTGAAGTTTCGATTCATTGATAGGCATAATCCAGTTCTTTTCATGATTAGGCAAAACAATTTGATTAAATAGCAATGGCTCCATGCTTGGATGTTTGAATTTTTGATAATGTAGATCTGTATAATTAGTAGGAAGTTTCCAATGTCCTGGTCAGAAGGATGGTTA
The DNA here is from genome assembly GCA_022839385.1 of Asparagus kiusianus. NCBI lineage: Eukaryota > Viridiplantae > Streptophyta > Magnoliopsida > Asparagales > Asparagaceae > Asparagus > Asparagus kiusianus. Next base: position 53,216 of record BQKN01065484.1, read on the forward strand.
CTGAAGTTTGTTCTTTTGGTGCCACAAAAATCTGATCTCCCATAATAAAAAGTTTATTTAATTGAAATTCCATAGCAACTTTTAGCGATCCAACCTGATTATTAAACTGATCTGGTCTGTTATGTATCTGAGAGGAGCAATGAAATTTCTCTTATTTGTTTTTGTTACTGATGGTTATTCCTGAATGTTGATAATATTCATTAGCTAATGTTTTAAATTTTGATATTGGCAGGGTGGATTTGATATGATATGCAGTGGAAGGGACAAGATTGAAACTCCAGAACAGGTGCTTTTCTGTTATAATTTATATGAGTGTGTACCTGTTTGCATGTATGGTTATCTGCTATGAGTGTAGGCTTCTATACCTTGTGCACATATATCCAGGCCCAATTATTATTTTTCTTATCATTTTTGTAGCTGATAAATGTTTACAGTTGTTTTCTATGTTTAACTGCTGGCTTTTTATCATGTCAGTTCAAGCAAGCTGAAGATACAGCAAAGAAACTTGACCTGGATGGACTTGTTGTTATTGGTGGAGATGACTCAAACACTAATGCATGCCTTCTTGCTGAGAACTTCACGTTGGTGCTTTCTTTCTTTCTTTCTTTCTTTCTTTCTTTCTGTTTCTTTTTCTTTTTTTATTTGAGTTTATATTGAATTATTAGCATTTTGCAATTTTCTAGGCAAAAGAATATCAAAACCCGGGTTATTGGATGCCCGAAAACAATTGATGGGGATTTGAAGTGCAAGGAGGTTCCTACGAGTTTTGGGTTCGATACAGCTTGCAAGGTAACGCTCTTTCACTCGTCTCAAACTATATATAGGTTGCATACTGGCATCATTTCCTCCAGTATATGTATTTCTATGTGTTTTGATTAAGACCAGTTGTTAGTACTTGGTACTATGACCGGATTTATGTTCTTATTAACATTGAGATGCTTGCCAGCCTCTCCATCTAGGCATCTACTGTTTCTATCCTATTTCGATATTTAGTTTTAGGCAAATATTTACCATATAATTCCTATCTTAAGGTATTGATAATTGCAAACAAATGCACTCCTCACCATACGAGTATAGACATGCATTGTGTACGTATACTAGTACTTTATAATACACATGACGCCATAGTTCCTTGCAAATTGTGTATTCATTCCTAAGCAGGGGCATATATGAGAAAACAATTGCGAGAAAATGTTGAATATATTTTGTAGCCACTTATGGAGTTCTAGATATGACTTTTATGTATAACCTTGCACAGTAAAGGCCCTTATGACATGATATCGCCTTTCTACCCATTATATGATCTTGTTGTGGCTCGCTAGTGATATTCTTTAGATAGTTTGGGAGTCATATACAGCTTTACATTAAGAAACAAAGTTAGACAATGGAGTTTGTGACTCCCAAAGTAGGAGCTAACACCTCATTAATTATGAATATTGTCAGTTTCCTATTTTCTAATCTGTGTTGAGAACGGTTTAGTTGGTTCATGTGCCATGTATAAAGCAAATCAATGGAAGAGACATGTTAAATAAAATGTGCAATTAGATTAATAACTAATTCTATAACTATTATGATAGAACTTATTAGCCCATTTAACCCACGACATAACGTGGTCAAATCATCCGATCAAACCTCCCAAAGAACATTTTTGACGCCTTTATTTGGCATTGTTACAGTATTGTTTGTTCTAAAACAAATGTATCAGATATATTTTACTTGCATTGGATATTGTGGATGTTAACTGTACAACTAAGTTGTAATTAACATAGCTGATTCACCTTATGATTTTGTGTTTATGTTATTCTCTGGAGTATCCAAATGTTATCACACATATTGGGATTTCCATACATGCGAATCTGTCTAATCCAATTGTGTTTTCTTTTCACCATGCTCCGGAGGAATATATGTCCAGACTTTGTTTGAGAATGTTGGAAAATGTTGTGGTGCTTGTGATGCAATAAGTTAGGCTCTATACATATATGGCTGGACATGTTATCTTATATTCAATTCTTATGAAACATTCTTTAGCCTATTCACTCTAATAGGCTAGGCTCCAGAAAACAATTCATTTATTGGTTAACTTTTTAATATCCTAGTTTTGTACGTTATCGTCCAAGTATGTATATATATATATAGTCTGCATTTCTCTGAGTCAGAAATTTGTCTAAGTTGATTGCTTGCAGAGATTATAGTTATGAATGTTTATTGTATTGCAGATATATTCTGAAATGATAGGAAATGTCATGACAGATGCTCGATCAACCGGAAAATACTATCACTGTAAGTTTTCGGGTTTGAAAACCCCCTAGATAAATTTACAGTGGGCTTTGTCTCTCTTATGTCAAATTGCCTCAGTAAAGCTGTTTTGGTGAGATGGTTCTGTGGCTGCGATACTCCTAGTGCTGAAAACTAGGATTTGTATCCGTGTACAGTTAGTTCTTAGTAAGCATGTATATCTATTGATCATAATAAATTTAGGAGTAACTTTTTACAAATTATCTTCAGATACAAGATTAACTAGTCCTATGTATCTAGCAAGCTTATTACTGCCTTGACATGGCGGTTAATTTCTTCAACTTTGAGATCAACCCTATTTAGCACCTTATTCCCCCTCCTGCCTTTTTATCCTGTTCAATGAAATTTATTTTTTGCCTTTCTCCTGGTTACCATCTCAGTTTTAACCGAGTTAAGATTAGTTGATACATTATTGAAGTACACAAGTTATGTTAGAAAATTTTGAATTTCATTGTAATTAAAATACAACTGAACTACAGTGTTTGTCTAATCTTTTCCGCATTTTTTTGTGTTAATAGCTTTTGCAAACTTCCTTTTCTGATGAATATTTATTAAAAATTTTGCTAGTTCTGTGTGGCCTTATAAGATTTACCATGCATACAGTTGTTAGGCTTATGGGGCGTGCTGCTTCTCACATCACATTGGAGTGTGCTTTGCAGACACATCCAAACATTACAATCATTGGAGAAGAGGTGTATTTCTTTTACCTTGTGATTTTTGTTCTAATCAGTGTTACAACCTGTAAATTGTTGCTATACTTGAAGTTGTTTAAAAGGCTTATTGTGAAGTTGCAATGCACTCAGTCTGGAATATTATTATTGACATGCAACTTCTTTGTTGCATTATGATTTCTGTTCAACTGATTGTGTTACATGGTTGTTCTTTGACATGTGTAGTTTTAAACTTATTCAGCCTTGTAAATATTTTGTTTTACTCCTCTAGTTTTAGAGCTGAGTTTAACCTTCTTTGAGAATTACTCAAAATGTAAATATTATTGTCTTGACTGCATATCGAACACGGGGAATCTGTGTGAAGGTGTAACCTACCCAGAAAACAAATGTTGTGTTTCACCCTTTTATCAGTGGGCAGTGCACAAAGTCAACAAGAATCTCATTAAATGGATGCATCTATTAAAGATTCTTTGAGGCTAAAAAGAAGCTCCAGCCTTCATATAAGCTATCACATGATAAAAACATTTACACATGACTGGACTGTTATTCCTTTCTTGTTTTTTTGTTGGAGAGAAACCGGTGAGCTATTCATGATTTATTGAAAATCTAAATTGGTAACCAGAATTCCTTCCTTGTAAGTCCACTGTTTACGGCATTCTCGTCATGGTTATGATAATTATGAAGGTTTACCATTAAGTAACTAGGCATTGGATAGATTAAGATATGCCGATTGGCCTGATCCTATCTTAGCTTACAAAATGCCCCCTAAAGAACTATACTAGTTAGCTATTGATCCCAGGCCAATGTTCCGATCCGCAAAAAGCCATGATATTGAGGCCCCTTCATGTTCGTTAAGCTCATAGCCTCTCTTTTACTGACCCATGTTTGTATTTGACCTTAATCCATTCCCATGCAACACATTTAGATTTATTATTGGTTATGGTTATTTTTGCTTCCGCGAATTGTTTTGTGATCTTATTTAAACTTATTATTTATTTATATATACTCTTGTGAATCCATATATGTGTAAAGTGTTTATTTTTCCTTATTTACCCATGTGATACTATCTAATAGATTGACAATCTTCCCCCTTCACCATAGATATGGATGTATCTTGCATTTGCTTAGAAGTTCTTCTGAGATGTTGGCACCTTGTGTAAACACTCCATACCAGTTGTTGCTTGGTTACTAGCAGTACAAAAAAAAATCACTTTTGTCAATCACGTCTGATTTTTTTATTTTATTATAATATCTTCTATCTGTTACTTGTTGCAGGTGGCTGCTAAAAAGCAAACTCTTAAAACTGTTACAGATTACATTACTGATGTAATTTGCAAGCGTGCTGAACTTGGCTATAACTATGGTGTCATCCTTATACCAGAAGGTTTAATTGATTTTATTCCTGAGGTACTGCCTGTATTGTCTCTGGCCTCAATTTTATAGTTCTTTATCTGAGAGCGTCTTTTTTTTCGTACTATCAGGTTCAGCAACTCATTGCAGAGCTTAATGAAATCCTAGCACATGATGTTGTTGATGAAGGTGGTCTGTGGAAAAAGAAGCTACGAGAACAATCCCAACTTCTATTTGAATTTCTTCCCCAAGCAATCCAGGAGCAACTGATGTTAGAGAGAGACCCACATGGAAATGTGCAGGTATTCGAAGTTAAAAGTTCTTTTGTTTTTTTCTAGGCTATTCAGTGGAAGTGGGTAATGCCTGTTGCTGAAATGTATTAACTTTTCCAGGTTGCCAAAATAGAAACCGAGAAGATGCTTATCTCGATGGTTGAAACTGAATTGGAGAAAAGAAAGTTGGCCGGAACATATAAAGGACAATTTAAAGGACAGTCTCACTTTTTTGGGTAACAACTGAATTCACCTATATGTTCGCTTGTACCTGAAAGGGAAATCATCGTTTTGAAAAATTTATTTATGAATGCGTCTTAGATTAGTAAATTACTAAATTTTAAGTAGATCTTTTGGAGCATCCAACTGATAACATTTTGATAATCTATTACTAGTTCCATCATTAATGGCAAATGAGTTCCAAAATAATTTTTTGTTTCATCACTTGGTTACATCTCATGAATGCTAAATGGACTCAACTTGCAGATATGAAGGAAGATGTGGTTTACCAACAAATTTTGACGCAACTTATTGCTATGCGTTGGGTTATGCAGCTGGCGCTCTCCTCCACTCCAGAAAGACTGGCCTCATTTCCTCAGTTTGTGCTTCTATAACTCCTCTCTCTTTGAAAGCTATTTCGATGACCTGTATAATACTTTTTATAAAGACTCGACAAACATGGCTAGTTGATCTATGACTGTACTATTTAAGAAAAATATGAGTTTGCTATTTGCTATTTTGTTTAGGTTGGCAACTTATGTGCCCCCGTTGAAGAGTGGACTGTTGGAGGGACTGCATTGACCGCATTGATGGATGTTGAGAGGCGACATGGTATCATATTCTCCATCCTGTCTTTGTACTGTGAATGAATAGTACTATTCTTTCTCTTATCCTCTTTTTCCTCTTTGTTTTTACTTGCCTTGTTTTTTCGGAGTTTGGAAGTGTTATACATATGACAATTGCTATCAGGGTTCATATTCACTTATTGCTTAATAATTTGGTTACCTGGCTTCACATGTAAATAGCTTGTCTCTTACAAGCTATTAACCTAAATTCATCTCAAATTTCTTGTAACTTTTAAGGTTTGTCTTAATCCTATCTTTTTGTTCTTGCCCATCAGAAATTCATCCAGTCATTATTGCGATATAAATGGAATGCATTTAGACATGATTTGGTTCACAAATACTTTCTCTAGATAATATATTCCCGTACTAACGGAGAGCCATAGTTGAATAGAACAGAGAAAAATTAATGAGGTTTCATGTGTGTGTAACATAGCTTTCTTTCCCTGTGAAAATTGGGGTAGAAACTTAAGTCAATGCCCCATTCAACACTACTTGTCTCAATTAGCCCGCCCTGGTTGCCTTAAGAAATTGCACTTTAATCCTGTGTTTCCTGCTAGTGAACTTTGAGATTATGGGGTTCAAGATTTTATTATGCATTGCCCAAGCTTAAACAATGTGCATGCAGGTTATAAAAACTTGTTTAGCTTGTTCGAAACAGTGCAACTCAAGGTCGTAACATTAAGTATTAAAATGTGGCACAGTCATGAAGTTCTTGCACTTTGATGGTCCGTTAGGAGTAAAAAAACACGTTGTATATGGAAATCAATGAAATGCAAAGGAAGCTGTACTTTTTTCATGAGTGAAAAATTGTAGATGAATTTTCCTCTTTTTTTCTTAAATTTTTTTATTCTTGTTATCTATGCTCGGCTATTTTGTAAGCTTAAGTTTTTTTATTACATGTAATAGTTTTCTAATAGATTTTTGTCTTCCAGGTAAATTCAAGCCAGTGATCAAAAAGGCCATGGTGGAGCTTGAAGGTACATGTGCTGCTCGTAGCTATGGTTCCATGTTCATAATTCTCTCTTTCTCTTTACTTACTGAATGTTCTATACATCAATCTTTTTTATAAAACTTTCAGGTGCACCGTTCAGAAAGTTTGCATCCATGAGAGATGAATGGGCCCTCAAGAATAGGTACATCAGCCCAGGTATGTTATTGTCTTTCACTCTGGATCCATTTCACAAATTGGGATTATTAATATTGTCGGAGAAAACTATAGAAGACCTTCTAAAGGAAATCGTATAGGAAGGAGAATGCAATATCTTGTTTCCACTGCTCCAGTACAATATCCTGCGATTGCTAAGATATCTTATATGATGATTGCAATGATTAAAATTGGTACGAAAATTTCCCTGTTATTGCCGTGGCTAATACCTGTCCATGATAATGAATTCCTGAGCAGGCCCTATTCAGTTTATCGGCCCTGGATCAGACGACCTCAGTCGCACTCTGCTCCTGGAACTCGGTGTTCAGGCTGCATAGACGTCTCTTGGAGTAGCTAATTTCTTTATTTTTCCTTTTATTTCTCTCGTGAGGCAGTAAAGAGAATAAATGTGATGAATGAATCTTGTAGGAAATAGATTTCAAACATTGTAGATGTCTTGTTTCTTCACAAGCTACCTAGTTGTGTAAGTTTGCAACTGAGTGCCCAAATTGGCTTTCTTCCTCTTTGTGATATAAACTTAAGCTAGTTTTTACAAAAAAATTTCGTTTATTCTAATTAACAAATTGGCGGAGCATTGATCATTCTTATCACTTCTTGTTCTTTACTTCAATGGGATTAATTTCCTTCTTTTTATTTATAAGGTGATACATGTGATGTTGGTGTTATAATTTAATTGCTTCTTGTTTTCATTTTGAGAAGGAAATATTACCTCTGAGCCTGAGAGTTAGGATTGATTACTTCCGATGAATGGGACGTGAGAACGCTACCCTCAGAATTGCTTTGATAGGACTTGTCATCTCATTTGTACGGTCCTTGTACTTGTAGGACTTTTCCGTAATTTCTAGTTTTCTATCATGTGGTTACATATATTTTTATAATTAGGGGTTGTTTGGTTCGATTCCCATATATTAGGAAAGACAATTCCATGCAAAGAAATCTAAGTTTTGGGTTTTTCAAAAATTTTCAAGAAATAGATTGTTTAGGTTGGGCTCACATATAAAGCATGATGGGAAGCCAATGTATATTATTTTCTTTTGTTTGGTTGGTATAAAAAAAGGGAAACTTTTGTTGATTAGATATTTTTTTATTTTTTTTTGTGCTTAGTTGGTATTGAAGTGTGCATGAAAAAGTGTATATGGTCACTACGGTAAGTTTACCACTCACTAGAAATAAATTTATTTGTGATCGTTATAGGAGATAATATTACTAAAATAAAAGTGCAATGTAACATGAAAAAACGTTAAATACCAAATTCACTATAAATATTTCTTTCATATAAAATGTCATAAGAAACTCATAATAACATGATTATTGTAACTATTATGAACTATGTACCTGATTTGACGTGAAAAATACATGTTTGACATAAAAAAGTCACACAAAACCTGTAAAATACTTACCTGACTTAGCAAAAAAATCTTATGAATCTTGTAAAAACCTATAAGCAACCTGATTAGTCACAAATATGTATATGACATGGAAAATTGCATCAAACCTAGAAATACCAAACATATATGTATTTGAGACTGAGTAGTTGGGTTAACTACAAGAAACAAAACTAGTAAAGTTTCAAAACCATGAGCGCCTCAAAACCATGAGCAAAACCAGCAGAAAATTTACCGATCTAAATAAATATTGTCAGATTCAACATCCAACCACCAAGTAAATGTATCGCTTCATATACATTTATAAAAGACAATGTTTATATACATTTATAAAAGACAATGTTTACATATCAAATTCTAACCAGGAAAAATATGAGTAAGAAAAGTAAAGATATTGGTGAATCTTCGTGTGCACCGTCATCAAATGTAAGAATATTTGAGATTTTTATGAAAAAAAATGGAACTGTTTATTTTAATGCCAATTTACTATTTTTTTATCAGTGTGGAAGGATTACTAAAGCTAAACAAGCTTTTGAAGATAGATTGTGTATACGGATATAGATCGAGAGCAAGATGAAATGTGGGATATCATGGAATTAGCAGAAATTATGCTAAGAGCTAATGCTGTAAAAGTTATAGACTGAAACGAAAATTGGAAGTGTCCTTACTGCTAGATGTGTCCATCCGGGCCGACCCGGGCCGGGCAAAACCGGAGCCCAGACCTGGGTACCCCGGCCGGGCCTGGGCCCAACTGGGCCTTTGTTGTGTTTATCTAAATGGCGTTTGAGGTGGTTGGTGCCGCTCTTATAATGAGCTTGAAAAATCTTGCCGCACAACGCCTACTTAGCCTTCTGGGTGATGATCCTACCGTGTTCATCCTTGGTGACGTCAATCTTCACGTAAAAATTCCACACATCGGATCTTAGCCTTTTAGGAGCTCTTGGTGCAGATTCGTCACCACCGGATTCGGGATTAACATCGGTAGGAGTAAACCCAGTAGGAGGACTCATTTCAAGATCGAGAGATAGGTTTTGCTCTTCATAATCAGATCCGAAAACCATTTGATGAAAGGATTAAAAAGTATAAGAGAGTATAAGATTGTATAAGAGAATATAAGAGTACTAGTATGTACCCCGTGCCAAGCACGGCCCTCGCCTCTTTTCTAC
>BQKN01065484.1:87364-110826 GCA_022839385.1 Asparagus kiusianus
ACACACGTACCCACACTCACACCCCACCCCACGCCAAGTTCTCACCCAAATCTGAACCTGGATCCACCTCTGTTGATCCCCTCCTCCGCATCTACCACAACCTACCTCAAGTACGTCCTTAACAAGTTCGACTCATCTGATAATGTTGATATCAGTTATCTAACAAAGAAATTATGTGGATTAGGAGAGGTTAAAGAGTCCTCAAACCTCTTTTTAGAAAGTTAGGCTTTGAGATGCGAGTTTCATCCTGCACGTGAACAATACATATGAGCTCAGAGTTGGGATCTCTGGTAGCATTCAAGTCAGTAGAGAGCTTGAGTGGAGAAGTATACAGATAATATATAGCCTCGTTAGAGCTAGAATTTCCCTTATGAAATGGCATTTCACCATTTTAAGCTTTATATCTATTGTTGTTTGTCTCTGCCTTCCTCTAATTGAATGTGTTTTATCTAGTTGTTGTTCTTTTGCAAGATGGTTTTTGGATTTGTTACTAAGTTCAAGGATTTACTGTTACTAAACTTCAAACTGAGATTTGTTATTTGAGTCTTATTGATTGATAATAGTTCATAGTTGTGTTTAACTTTGTTGTATGTTAGCTTTACTCGTTGTATGTAGGTTTACAGCATACTTAACAAATTTGCACAATACATATTAATTTTTGAGCACTAGTTAAATTTGTTCATTAGTCGGTAACTATATCAAATACTTGTTAATTATATCCAATATCTGTTGGACTATATCAAGTATATATTAACTACATACAATCTTTGTCCACTATATGTAGTATTTGTTAACTATGTATTGTATTATGTTAATTATATTATATACATGTTAAACTTTGTCTGTTGCAGTTTAATATCAAGTAATCGTTATATTCAATATATGTTAACAATAGTCACAAAAAACATGATTATGCAAATATTGATCATCTAAGTGTATTGTTAAATATACCATGTATTAATTTTAATTTCCTCCCAATCTCACAATCCACTTAGGCGGTGTTTGGTTCAATTTCTATAAATTATAGGAAAAGCGAAACACCCAAAATATAGATTTTCTTGTATTTCTTAAAAATTACAGCAAAAGTTTTGAAAAGTTAAAAATTATCAATATTCTAATTTTTTTTGTACTTTGTTTGTTTGGTTTAAAACATGAAAATGAGCTCATTATTTTATAAAAATAGCAACTTTCTTTTGTTTTGTTACATACGACAAATTTGTAGAAAAAAGTCAACTATCGTATTTATCACTTTATAACAGTTAGTTTAACGACTATTTTCACATTTATTTTATCCTCATCTATCCATGAACACAAAATTTTCTCAATTGAAAAACATGAGTAAGAGTGTTAAAGACCGTGGTGACTCATCATGTTCATCAAAAAAACTAACACCAACAGCTCAAACTAACCACAAATATCAACCAAAAATCTCACAAGCTAGAGCTAAACAAGTTCTAAATTAGCATAGTAATAAAAAAATGCACCAACAGCTCGTTAAGGTGGACAAATTCACCAATACAATGTAGAATAGAGAGCTAAACAATATCTAAAGTCGGTCCAACCAAAAGTAAACAGCATGAACAGCTCGACAACGAGCAAAAGCCACTAATACAATGTAGAATAGAGAGCTAAACAAGCTCGAAATCAGCCATGAACTTGTATAAACCCAACAACTGCTCAAATCCAAACAGATTATCATGGTCAAATTATTCACTCTGCATGCGAAAAACTCAAGCAGCTAATACAGGCAAAACTTAAGTAGCTTATACAATCGTACTTACAGGATACAAGAAAGGAACGTAGCTTATACAATCGTACTTACAGGATACAAGATAGGAACCTACATGTGCACAAGAGAGGAGTATGCTCTTTTTTCTTATTAAAAAAGAAATTAACTGATTAAATGGCATAAACAGACTCATCTGTCTTGAAAGATGTAGAGTAACTCATTCGACAAGTAGATGGTTATTTACTAAACCGTTGCCTTGGAATAAAAATGTCCTCTGCAATCAACAGATCAAGCTATGAAGGAGCTACTGTCTCATTGCAAACCGACATATACAAACAAAAATACATAATTAACCGTTCATATATCCAAACATGAAACAAAATAAAAATGATATAATGGTTTGAAAATGACTTGCATATGGATAATATTTGCTCCTTTTATTTCACTTTAGTTTTCGGCAAGATTGGTTCTTAAAAAAATTTTTTCAAAGTAAAAGAAACAATGAATCTACACCTGAAAGTATCATAAACTTCATGCAAAAGAAATAGTGAATTTACACTGAAATTAACAAACTCCTTTTTTTTCCCTACTTAAAACATCTTTAATAAAAGGATTTTACTATTTGCTACAAATATTGCTCTAAAATAGAAAAAGGATATCACTTGTAGTCTTGTATTTGTGATTACTTAATAATAATATAGTGTCCCTAATGATAACAATATTTGGAGATGGGAGGTGCAGTTTAGAAAACAGTTAACTGGGGATTTGGTTATACAGTATTTCAATATGTTGAATCTTATCAATTCTATTACCTTTGGTCATCATGAAGACAAAAGAGAATGGTTATGGGAGGCTAAAAAAGTTTTTTCGGTTAAATCTTTTTATCAATTCCTTATTGATGGTGGTTTAAGATTTGACTGTGCAAACTTATGGGATCTTCCTATTCCTTTAAAAGTAAAGTTTTTAGTTTGATTAGCTTTAAGAAATGGTTTGAATACGACAGATAACTTGGCTAAAAAAGGAGTTTGTTTAAAGAATACATGTTGTTTGTGTGCTAAAACAGATGAAGACCATTCTCATTTGTTTCTCAACTGTGAGTTTGTGTACTCTATTTGGAGATCAATTCAATTCAAGTTGAAAATCGATAAAGATTTTAGACTGAATTCTATGAAAGAAGTTTGGTTACAGTGGACCAGTGGATATAATGGAGATTCTAATATGAAGAGAAAAGTTTTCATTTGTTCTCTTATCTGGTGTATTTAGCAGGAATGCAATGACAGATTATTTTCTAATAAGCAGAAGAGTTCTTTTGTCCTCTTGAACAAAATTGTGACTTTTTCAACATTTTGGCTAGGATTTGAGGGGATTTCTGCTCGAGATGTCAGATTACAAGAAAGAAGAAGAAAAAGAGATGTTGGTTTTATAACTGTTGATGTTGCTGAATTTGGAAGCAAGGATGGTGCGGTCACAGTAATTCAGTTAGAATGATCATGTTTCTGCTGGATTTATAGCCGTTGGAGTTACTGTTATATGCTTTATGCTTTGTTTGAAAGAAAACCTTGTTAACCTTTACCTTTTTGTGTTTTGGTTACTGATGTCAAGCTTGTTAAATCAATTAGGTGATTATATCCAGTTGTATATAGGAGATGGAGTTCTGCTACTTGTAGTAATTTCTTTTGAACTCTGGTGCATACTCTTGGTTGAGAGTATGAACTATTTTTTGTAACAACCATCCTTTTAATTTAGCTGGCTGGAATACCTTTGAGGTATTCAATCTTTTTCCTTAAAATAAAATAAAAATAATATAGTGTCCCTAAATTGCATCCATCTATAAGTGAATGAAGATAACAAAATGCGTATAACTCATAAACAGTTCTATGAATTATCGAACTATGTAACATAGACACATATTGATGCATAATGAGTAAAAATTATCCATGTTAGCAATTTAACAAGGGATTTGAATTTGTGAATTTTCGTCACCGTTTCTTTTTCCATTAGTAGTGTACAATTCACTAAAACCAGAAGCTACCTATGCTTCCAAATCACGAACATAACATTCAAAACACCATAAACATTACTTTTCAAATCCAAAATAACAAACATAGAGATAATTTTTGGGTTTGAACAATCCCTCACATCGGAGAATTGTAAAACCATATTGTTAGACCCTAGAGGGGAGGGGGAGGGGGGGGGGGGGTTATTAGGATCTTATGCTAATCTAATCCGATTTTATGTCAATTAAATCTAATTAACAAGTTATCCTAACAAGTATGAAATACAACAAGATATGTGAGCTAGGATAAGCAATATGAACAATGAGATAAATCCTATAAGATAAAAATATATGCAAGGATATATAAACTAACACAATGGTGAAATAAGCATAAACAAGATAAGAGTGATAGTGTAAATAAACAATGCGAACACACAATATGATCACGGAGTTCGGACCTTCCGTCCTACGTCTCCTCTCCCCACTCCCGGAGAGAAATCCACTATCATAACCGGGTTTTCTACGCTCACCAGAATAACGTTTACACCTCACAATGTCGGTTTTCAACGTTCACCGATCAACGCTCACAATTACTCACAATGTCGGTTTTCAACGCTCACCGATCAACGTTCACTCTTCACACACGGTTTTCTAGCTCACCGAAAACTTTACAACACTAACAATGTAACAACAAATGATTTGTTCTCAAATACAAGGCGAGAACTCCATTAAGCATAACTCAATGTTACAATCTCTCACAACCCTGATATACTATGTATGTAAATACTAAAAGCTCAATGTGAGTGTGTGTAACAAAGAGATTAATCAAATCTTAAACTCAATATAAAACTAGTTTTAACAAAATGAAAATCAAATAAATAGATATAAAGCTAGAAGTAGAGTTTAGAAAACTTCTCAATAAATTAAGAGGTAGAGGAAGAATAGTTGGATGCTCAAACACCAATGATTAATCTTCTCAAGCTCTTGTGAAATTGATTTCATAAAATAAACTCTCAATTTGCTTAAAAGCTTTTTAAACAAAACTTAAACCAAACATAAACCTTTGTTAATACTTGTTTAAAACACTCGCATTGTTGTTAGGAGAGCTGAAGGCAATGAGGTATTTATACCCACTCAAAACTTCAGCAAACCCCCCACAAAACTAACCAAAAAGCCCTCAGAAAAACAGCTCGGGAACTAGCCGTTACCAGCCTACGGTAACATCGGCGATCGACCGCGAGCGCCTGAGGAGAGAGAAAAGTCTCTGAACATCAGTCGGTTGACCGCCACAATCGACCGTGAGACTCTCTGGAGTGCATCCGGTCGACCGCCACGGTCGACCGCGAGCCTCTGAAAAACAATCTGAGTCTTTGGACTCAAGGGCGGTCGACCGCAAATTGATACTAGAAATGACAGGTTTGAAAGTTGTTTTTTGATTTTAAAACCCTGTTCAAAAATATCAAACAAATTCTAAAAAATATAAAACTTTGGGAAATGATTATAGACGTGATAATGAACATGCTACAAAAACTGATTTTTAAAAAGAACATCCTAAATGAGAAATATCATCATTTTGCAAAATAGTCCAAAACATGAAAATGTGAACACATGAGTTTTGACATTTTAGCTTAACCATGTTTTGAAACATTACAAAATGATTTTATAGACTTGAAGAAAGATATAAACTATTGTTATGAAGTCTATATATAAACAATGAATATAGTATTTTATCAAAATACACATATAATGTATTAAAATATGATTTCATTGAACTATATAAAATTGATATTGATGAAATCATATATATGCATATAAGTATGAAACAAGAACTGTATTTTTAATTGTATTCAATTGTTTCATATTAAAACTTAAAAACTATCAAACCAAAACATATATGTATATATATAACTATATATATACAAAACCAAAATGTGTATGTGTGTATATGATTGAGCTTAAAGTACTAACACACGTAATATAAAACCTAAAACTAAATTTACCCAAGCAATCTTGATCTTCAATAAGCTTGACTTGGTACACTTTACAGATGAAGCTTGAACTTGGATCTTCAACTTGAATTGCAAGGCTTCATACCACAATTCCGCCAACCTCCATTGGATATGATCGTGAATGCGCAATTCCATCCACCCCCCAACATGTTGTTTGTTTACAATAAATAAGAAAACACAAATACTAGACAAACAACATTAGTGATAAATTGTTTGTTAAACATTATCAAAACAAAGAGGCCAACACATATATGACAATAAATAACATTGCCTTGCATAATACAAAAGCGAAAAAAACTAACTAGCCGGTAGATGAAGAGTAAAGGATCACCTCTCCTTAGCATTTCCAAGCTGAAGCCGAGATGAGCTCTCCCCTTTGGCAGCACAAGAATAGCAAACCCCACCGCTTCTCAACCTGAAAATCTTGAGCATGCACCCTCTTCAGCAAGCATTTAGCTTGTGTATCGGTGAAGTTACTGAACTGTAATGGTACAATGAGCTATCAATCAAATAATTTTGGATGGTAGTAGATTATAGATTGCAAATTACATTTTAAAAAACATAAATTTCTGCCATTTCCTATTACAACAGAGCTACTAAACAATACAAAAGCTAAATTTTAAAGAGCAATTAATTATTAATTAAAAAAACAAAGCTCTGCTAGAAATTAGAAGGTAAAGTCCATATCAATTGAAAATTTTAAAATCATAGAAAATCAAAATATGGAATAATTATAATTTAAAAAAGGTCCTAAATTCTAAGGTTACCTTCTCTTCATCTATGGATTGGGGATCGGAGATAAGTGGAGAATCGGGGGGGGGGGGGGGGGGTAGGAGAAGAGATTGGAGATCGAGAAGTGGAGATCTAGGAAGAGGAGATTGGAGACCAGAGGTGATCGAAGGTGGAGATCCAGCTCGAGCTCGAGCTCGAGAAAGAGGAGATTGAAAGCCAGAGGTTGAGCTCAAGAAAGAGGGTAGTGTAGGCTGTCTAAAAATCACAATAGATAGCTGGCTCCTATCAAAACACCGATGATGGAAGTTACAATCTGACGACTTCCAGAATGTTACAATTTGAAGACTATCACGTAGATTAATGAAGGTTACAATCTGATGACCTTCACAACAACTGATGAAAGCTCTAATCAACAGCCTTCACAATCAACATCGGGAGTTACAATCTGACAACTTTCATATTTTCGACGAGCCAAGACGAAGATCATTCAACAACGGTCTTTGCAACGCTCTAGCAAAAGAGACTACAAATTGACGGTCTCTTCATATTAAAACGCAGATATCTCTTGAACCGTAAGGAATTTGGCAAAACTGACGGAACAAACCGAACCCAATGGGGTCGGTTTGGTCGGCTCCGTCTCGTCGAGATAGCCGATTTTCATATATAATTCGTCCAATTCAGACTTACGGTTTGAAAGTTATGACCTGTTCTTCGCAGCAAGTTATGTTCTGAAGTCCGTCTGCAGGACTGGACTTCGTCTGAACATTGGACTTAGGCTGAAGTTCACCGAGCTCGCCAGAGGCTCACCTCTGCATCCAAGATTCAAAACGCAGAGGTCATTCCCGTGTTCTAAACTCAAAACGCAGAGGTCATTCCCGCGTTCTAAACTCATAACGCAGAGGTCATGCCCGCTAACTAAACTCAAAACGCAGAGGTCGTAGCCACATTTGAGATTCAAAACGCAGAGGTCGTGGTTGCATTCTAAACTCAAAACGCAGAGGTCGTGACCACATTTGAGATTCAAAACGCAGAGGTTGTGGCTGCGTTCCAAACTCGAAACGCAGATTTCGTGGACTTGAAACGCAGAGTTCAACTCTGCGTCCAACGACAAAAAACGCACGGTTCATACGGAGTTCAACTCTGCGTCCAACGACAAAAAAACGCACAGTTAATGCAGAACCCAACTCTGCGTCCCAGGTCCAGAGACGCACAGTTAATGCAGAACCCAACTCTGCGTCCTAGGTCCAGAACACACAGTTCATCTCTGCGCAGCGCGACCTGTGCATTTTTAGCTTAAAACAGGCCCAACTCTGTGTTTCAGGTCTAAAACGCAGAGTTCGGGCCCAGAACGCTGTTTTCAGCGTTTGACTCGTTCAAGCACGATTTGAACGGTTGCAGAACCGTTTTCTCCCTAAGATTTGAGGGGATCACTACCCTGTTATGGAGAGATTTATGGGGGGCAGTTACACCCCATTAAACCCTCATTAAGGAGAGATTAAGGGGGCGGTTACACCCCTAAAATCCCCTATAAATAGTGGGAAACTCAACTGAGTTCAGACCCTCTTTTTGGCTGACTTTTTGGGGATCCTAGATCGGGCATCTTGGAGCTTTCTGCAGCAACAAAGTCCTTGGAGCATGCACTTGGCTTATTAACCGAACTTTCGGTTCAAATCAACTCTTTTTCAAGAGTTCAAACTCGTTCAGAGTTAAACTTGATCTGAGTTATCAACTCGTTCAGAGTTTTCAACTTGCTCTACAAGTTCTTCTAAACTCGGTCAGAGTTTCAAACTTGCCATGCAAGTTCTCCACAACGTCAAATCGTGAGGAGAAGACCACGTTCCAGTGAATCAAGACGTTCGGATCGTCAACGAGAAGCAAATTCGACGCGAGCATTCGAGTGAGGTATCTCATCGCCACCGTGAAGAACCCAGAATTAAACAAAGGGGAGAATCAAATTCATTCTCCTCTCTTTTATAATCAGGAAATCCAATTGTAACTGAGATCGAAGGAATACAGATCAAATTTCTTTCATTCTTTTTTACTTCAAATTTTCCACAAACAGGTAGAGATGATCGGAAGCTAGGGGGAGTTTGAAGGAGGAAGTCTCGAGCTAGAGATTGGGTTTGGGGGCGGGAACGAAGTACGAAGACTTAGAAATTTTTCGAGTTCTAGCGATCACGAGAAAAGTGACATGGGGCGAAAATGTAGTTAGGGTGTTTGTTTAATATTTTAAAAATAGGGTGTCAGATTTCTGGGTGTTTTCAGCTTATTTTGAGTGGAAAACAATTTCTGTAAAATTGTACAGCTTTCTGTACTCTACAGAAAACTTTTCTGTAAATTTAATGTTGAACCAAACACAATTTATGAAAATTGTGAGAAATCTTTTATTTATGAAACTACCATTGTCAGAAGTTTTCTATAAAACACCTTAAACAAACATCCTCTTAGATCATGATTCCTCTTAAGATATCGCAAAATATTTAAATCAAAATTAGCAAAATGGACACTATAATTTATAGTATAAGCTTAAAATATACACTATAAAATTAACATGTATGATATAACCTTAACAGGTAAGCACTAAGTTTAACATGTGTTGTATAACCATCACGGTTATAATATAAATTAAACAAGTACTTGATTAGTTAACAAATATGACCTAACTTTGACAAATATATTAGAACCTTAATAGGCACTTTGAAAGGTTAACAAGAATGATATAACTTTACCTAATTCTTATTAACTGTATCAATTATCTGTTAAGTTTTTTGGAACTAACAATTAAACAAGCAAAGTTCAAATTTAACAGTTTAAGAGTTAAGCAACCTATAATAGGGACTTCATGAGTATTAACAGACATATATTAACAATTACTTGTTATTTTTACATTATATATTCTTATTTTATTTCTCCCATTCCTTTTAGTAGAAATTGATGGCAATATTCCGATCTTATTTTTCGGTATATTACGGTTCTCATAATTCAAAAGTTAGCAATTACTTAATTATACTTAACATGAAATAAGTAAATGTTAATAATCAATCAGCTATAGTTTACATGTATTAGGTAAAACATAACAGTTAATCTACTAAAACTAACATTTGAAATAAAAATGTTAACAATTACTCAACTATAATTAAGATGAAACAGGTAAACGCTAATAGTTAATCAGCCATAGTTTACATGCATTAGGTAAAACTTAACAATTATAAACTTAAAGTTTAAAAGAAAATTTTAACACTTACTCAACTATACTTAACATGAAACATGTAAACGTTAACAGGTAGTCAGCTACCGTTCACGTTTGTTAGGTATAACTTAACAATTAATATACTAAATATCTATACATCCATTATTTCAAATGAATATTTTTTTACGTGAGCTTTTATATCTTAATTACCAACGCATTTGTACGGACTACTTACAATTCTCAAGCCAACAAAAATGGCATGTATACAATAAAATTTTAAACAAAGACGAATCCTCCCAACAATAGCTCTCGTATCCTATGAACGACCAACAAAATAAAACAATAAAAATCATAGTATTTTGAGCTACTTCTTTTGATGAATTCAAGCTTTAATAGTATACCAGAGCTCCAAGCAACATTTTGTACAACATTTTGTTCGCGGGAAAAGTTGCTTCCTTCATTGATGTCATCGTTCTCTTAAGTAACTGTTTTTCGATTACAAAAGATCTGGTCTTTTTATAAGATCCGGTTACAACGAGATCAAAGAAAAAATAAAATAACAAAAATTACAACTTTCCTTTTTCGAACAGATCGCAAGATCCTGTTTTACGGTCTCTTGCTTTTGTGGGTTCTTTGCCTGCGCCGGGGTTAATCCGTGGACCACCGCGAGATCTAGATCCGGTCGGATCTACATAGTATAACGGGTATTATTTTACCAAGGAAATAATAGCCGGGGGGATTAGTTCACCAAGGAAATAATCGCCCGAAGTAATCGAAATCGACCAAGCGAAATCGATACTCTTCTCGGGATCAAAGACCAAGCTTTGATCCGGAGGATAACTGTGTAGATCTGAGATCTGATCCCTCTCGAACTCCTGCCTTATTTGGCGTGGACGATCGCCGAGCACCGGATCTGAAAGAGCAAGTCTTCAAAGCTTCAAAACTTCGAGGTTGAGATCTCAATTCAGCAGAGCTTCGCCTCCAAAAAATTCCAACCCCTCACAAATGAGCCATCAAGTCCTATTTATAGGCACTCAAGGCTGTGCCTTGGCCCAAGTGGCCGAGGCACCTAGCCACCAGAAGGTGGCCGAGGCACCGAGCCACCAGAAGGTGGCTCGGCCACCGAGCCACCTCCTGGTGGCTCGGCTTTGGCCGAGCCACCTTGGTGGCTCGCCGAGCCACCTCGGTGACTTGGTTTTTTGCCGAGCCTTCCAGGTGTTTGGTGTTTTGCCTCTTCGTCCGTTTTCTGATTTTGCAGTTAATCCGAACCTCATTGTTGATCTGGATTCTGATTTGTTGATCTGAATCCTGATTTGACAGTCTGGATCCTGATTTCGCAGTAAATCCGCTTTGGTGTTCGAGTTTGAGTTCGGATCCGATCTTGATTTGATCTTGATTCGTTCGAGTCCGTTCCCGATCTTGATTGATGTGGTGGACTCTACGGTTGGATGATTTGTTGATTCATCAACTCGTTAGCTTGATTAGGCACGCGATTAGAAGTATTCCGCTGTTTGCGTGCGATTCGTTAACCTCGTCACCTCGTTAATTCGCTTCATCGCGTCTCCTTGGCTTCGATAACGATCATTCTTGGATTCATCGCCCGATGGTTCGCTGGTTCATCGTGTCGAGCTGTGTTAAGAGACCTATAAGCAGTTTTATACGCCTACAGATACCCCCTCCAAAGTATTTCACCCTTATTCTTTTATAGAAGAGTCTGGAATACTTTGGATATGATTGTCCCAACCTTCAATTGGTGTAACGGGACCTTGAAATGGCTTCTATTCTTGATTCCTTCAATCCTCCAGGCTATTCGGTGCTTTGTCGAATGTCTGCAAGGTTCCGGTGCTGCATTTATTGTCTGACCGTTTGTCAGAATTTTGAATTTGAAGCTAATTCCTGATTTTCTGATCTTTAGCTCGTGTTTGTTGTTTCACCATAGAACTGACCATCGATTGTTGACGTTGAGTCTTCATTTGCAACGCGTTGTCCGGCGTTTGAGCTTCATTGTGACGCGTTGTCCGGCGTTCGAGCTTCATTATAACGCGTTGTCCGGCGTTCGACACAGTTTATACTCGTACGTCTGCTGGAGTATACACAGTTTAAGCTCTTAAGGAATTGGAGCGTGGCGGATACTCGAGTCACGAGACCAATTTACGGAGTTGATACATCAATGACTCGTATTTATAGAATTTTTGACAAATTCTCAGCCATCAACGGGTTTGATAAGCCTTTACCGACTACCGTTTGAGTCGGGCTAGCATGCGGATTGTTTAAGTCCGTTCCGCATGTGACGTTAAGCTAAAAGAGTTAACCCTTTTAGTGCTATGATATTGAATACGTAGACTTCGTCTTTCTCCTGTGAAAAGACTAATGGCGACGTGTATGAGACGTTGACTTAGGATTTTTGGCAAATCCTCAGCCCTCAACGGATTTGACATGCTCTTACCGATTACCGTTTGAATCGGGCTTACATGCGGATTATTTTAGTCCGTTCCGCATGTGACGTTGTGCTAAAGGAATGAACTCCCTTAGACTTTGTGCTATGATGTTGAATACATAGGCTTTACCATTTGTTACGGGAATAGGCTACCCGGCAGCGCGTGTTAGGCGTTGACTTTAGGATTTTTGGCTAACCCCCAGCCTTCAATGGATTTGATTAGCCTTTACCGACTACCGTTTGAGTCGGGCTAGCATACGGATTGTCTAAATCCGTTCCGCATGTGACGTTGTGCTAACGGAATGAACTCCCTTAGACTCTTTGCTACGACTTTGAATATGTAGAGTTCGCCATTGTTACGGGAATAGGCTACCCGGCAGCGTGTATTAGACGCTGACTTATCCTTACTTAGGTTTCAGGATAGGATACCCCAGAATCGAACTCTGGTGTCTTTTTCTACGGAGAAAGACTAAACCGGCGGCACGTGTTAGGCGTCGGCATATCCTTTCTTAGGATTCAGGATGAAATTCTCCATGCGTGTAAGGCATGGATTTTGGTGTTATTAATAACAACCTGCCACAATGTTAAATATGTGGGCGAGTGTTCTTTTTAACGGTTAAGAACTAACCGGTAGCGCGGGTTAGGCGCAGACTTATCACTGCTTAGGTTTTAGGATACAATACCCCAGAATCGAACTCTGGTGTCTTCTTCTACGGAGAAAGACTAAACCGGCAGCGCGTGTTAGGCGCAGACTTATCCCTGCTTAGGATTCGGGATAAACTTCCTAGGATGAATCCTAAATTCTTGGAAAAGGATTGGTGTGAGAAAGAAAGAATTTTATATTCTATTCCCCGAACAAGGAAGGAATAATTTTATATTCTATTCCTTGATTCTGGAAAGGAAGAATTTTATATTCTATTTCCAGTGCAAGAAAGAAACTAGAAGTGGGATCTCCACTCCGAGAATCTGGAAGATCTAGATAAGCTTACCTTTTATAGGATTAGTTATCTAGATGAGTTTTTCGTTTATCGAAATGAAATTTCAACTTTGGTTATAACCATGAAGAGGTTTAACCAAAGAGAAAAGAATGGAGTTCTTTCGTTTATCGAAAGGAGACTCTGAATTGAAAGTGGACCTCTTGTTCGTGGAAAGAATCAAGAGGGAAATTTGTTAGTGGCTTGGACCAGAAAGACACTTTTGGTGGACTCACTGTCAATTGAAATTGATCAGTGAGGGATTTTGGTGGTAGAAATAATTTTGGGTTATCCTCTAGAATATTAAGTGTAATATTCTTCAAGGAACTTCCCGATAAATGGGTTATCCTGAATGTACTAGGGATAGTATTTTTTCAGGAACTTCCCATTTATTGGCATTAATTACCTGACGCCCTCTAGAGAAATTAGGCGATAAGCGCTATTTGAGTAGACTGTGTCTATCACAAACGGCCCTTCCCATTTGGGTTCAAATTTACCTTTCTTCTTGGAGTTGAGGATTATCGGTCGGCGAGCAGCGAGGACCAGATCTCCTTCCTTGAAGCTTCTCTGTCGGACTCTTTTGTTAAAAGCCCTAGATATTCTGGCTTGATAAAACTCAATATGTTGTTGAGCTTCCAAGCGCTTTTCATCCAACATTTCGAGTTCTTCGAGACGTTTCTGATGTTGCTCTTCCGTCATCATCTCAGTTGCGAGAGCAATCCGAAGGGATGGGATTTGGATTTCCAATGGCAGCACAGCTTCACATCCATATACCAATGAATATGGGGTAGCTCCTGTAGGTGTGCGTATGGTGGTACGATAAGCCTAGAGTGCTTCACCGAGTTTATCATCCCAGTCTCGTTTATTGGTCTTCACGAGCTTTGACAGGATTTTAATGACCGTCTTGTTAAAAGCCTCAGCTAATCCATTCGTAGCGGGATAATAAGCTGTTGACGAAACATCTTGAATTTTGAACTTGTCACAAAACCTGACAAAAGCGTTGCTTATGAACTGTGGACCGTTGTCACGAATGATCCGTCTTGGCACGCCGTGTCGGTATATGACATGATGCTTGATAAAATTGATGACGTTGTTCGTCTTCACTTCTTTAAGCGGAATTACTTCAGCCCACTTTGAAAAGTAATCCGTGATTGCGAGAATAAATCGATCACTTTTGACTGAAGGGGGGAAAATAGGACCGACAATGTCCATGCCCCATGTTTCGAACGGCCAAGATGTGGTTGACGTGTGTAAACGCTCTGGTGGTTGGTGCATATAATTTGCATGTACTTGACAGGCATGACATTCTCGGGCGTGTTTAATTGCATCGTGAACCATTGTCGGCCAGAAATATCCTATTCTCCTGATACGGTCATACAGCTTGGGACCGGGCTGATGCACACCACATTCTCCTTCGTGTGCTTCCTTAAGAACTTCTTCTGCTTCTTTGTTCGAAAGACATCGGAGTAACAAACCATCGTACCCCCGACGGTATAATGTACGGGTCTCGGTATTATAGAAGAATCTTGGTGCTCTTCGGCGGATTGATTCCCTTTCTTTTACATCCTCTGGTAAAATACCATATTGGACGTAGTCAATGATAGGAAAACGCCAATCTCGGGACTCAGACCCAATGAGTTGAATTCACCTCCTTGGCGTTTAAGTTTCTATCGTCTTCCTCTTTGATATCCATATTGTATATGGGTATGAAGAGTTGATGCGATCTTACTGTGACTAGCAGTTCAGTTTTGGGAGGCTGCGCGAGTGATACCGCCAGTGCTGCCAGTGCATCTGCATAAGCGTTCTGGAGACGAGGGATGTATTCAATAAATAATTCTTCAAAAGAATCTGCCATTTTGACGGCCTCCTGGTGGTACGGAATCAGGTCTTGGTTCCTGACTTCGTACTCTCCACGGACTTGATTGACTATCAATTGAGAATCCCCGAAAGCTTCTAGATATTCAACCCTCAGCTCCTTGGCGAAGCTGAGTCCAATGAGAAGCACGTTGTACTCAGCTACGTTATTAGAACACGGACCAGTCAGCGAATAAGCCCGAGGTATTACATGCTTCCCCGGGGAAACTAAGACAACTCCAACTCCGGAGGAGACCTTAGGACATCCGGGGGTTACTGCCTTATTAACTGCTCTCGAAGCACCGTCAAAGTATAATTGCCATACTTGTTGGTGTGATGTAGTATTAACCTCGTGGGTTTCATCCGGCAAGTCATCATATACTTCTGCCGTATCTGTTGTCGGGTTTGCCGCCAAAAGATCACAAATCGCTTGTCCTTTGACCGACTTCTGCTGTTTGAAGTGCAAATCATACTGGGACAAGAGAAGGGCCCACTTCGCTAACCACCAATTCATCGAACCCGGTTGAGTCATAAATACCCGTACTGGATTAACGTTAAAAATGACGTAAATCGTCTGTCCGACCAAGTAATGCCGCATCTTTTGTACTGCGAATACTAATGCGAGGTATTCTTTCTCAATCATTGGATATCGAGACTCGGCGCCTACCAAAGTCCGACTTAGGTAATAGACTGTCTGTTCGTGACCATTATCATCATCTTGTGCTAATAAAGCACTTATCGAATGGTTCATCGCCTTGATGTAAATCAAGAACGGTTTACCTGATTTTGGTGCGACGAAAACAGGAGGATTCGTCAGATATGTCTTGATATCTTCGAGTGCTTTTTGGCAAGCATCGTCCTAAATGAATGACACACCTTTCTTATTTAGCTTAGAGAATGGTTGGCACTTCCCAGAAAGATTTGAGATGAACCGCCGAATGTAAGCTAAACGCCCTTGCAATCCTCTGAGTTCTCTTAAATTTCTCGAGGGTTGCAGTTCATGTATCGCCTTCACCTTATCAGGATCAATATGTATACCTTTAGTGGTGACGACGAATCCAAGGAATTTTCCGCTGGACATTCCAAGGAAGGATTTAGTAGGGCTCATCTTCAATTGATGACTCCGCATGAGATCGAACATCGTCTTCAAGTCATTGATGTGATCTTCTTTGTTGCGGCTTTTTACGACCAAATCGTCAACATAGCATTCGACTGTTTTCCTGAGATGTTCTTGGAAAATCTTCGTCATTGCTCGTTGGTACGTAGCGCCTGCATTCTTTAGACCGAAAGGCATCACCGTATAGCAGAAGACACCGAGGGGTGTTCTGAACGTTGTATGCTTCTCGTCATCCAGGTGCATCTTGATTTGGTTATATCCTGAAAAGCCATCCATAAAGGACATTCTCTCAAATCCGCATGTATTATCAATAATGACATCCGTGATTGGGAGAGGAAAATCGTCTTTTGGACACGCCGCATTCAGGTCCCTGAAGTCGATGCAAATCCTGATTTTACCATTCTTCTTCATGACTGGAACAATATTGGCTAGCCAGTCTGGATGTTGCTCCTCTCGGATAAATCCTGAGTCGATCAATTTCTTAACCTCTGCCTCGATGGCTTCCATAATCTGCGGACGAAACCGTCTCTGCTGTTGTTTGACAGGTTTGGCATCCGACTTGATATCGAGGCGATGCACTGCCACATTAGGGTCGAGCCATGGCATGTCTTCATAGTTCTAAGCGAAGACATCGATATATTCCCTGATGAGAGTGATTAATTCCTCCTTCTCATTTGGGAGAAGACTATCGCTGATGAATATAGGCTTTGGGTTGGCCTCGTCGCCCATGTTAATTTGGACTATTTTATCTTTAGTGGGGGGTTCCCTCTGTTCAAACCTATCGCCGTACTGTACGTTCAGGTGATGAACCCATAGGTCTTCCCACGTTGGCATTTGATCGTCGTCCTCCATTGTAGATGGATCAGCTGTAGTCATGTTTGACATTAGGGCTTTAAATACTTCCCCCAGACTTGTATCGGAATCCCATTCCGAGGAATCTGACGAGTACGCATCCTTGTACTGTTTAGATGATTGGTTATTGATTAACCAGCAACACTCGTCTTCTGAAGAAGAGACATACCCTAATCCTCGTCTGAATTTATAGTAATCATCCGGTTTTCCTTTTGGTACATATGCTGCTTTGGCTGGAACACGGGAACCTCGATCGAAGTATAAACCTTCTCCGAGTGCGAAATCATATCCCTGTTTTTCCATGAGCTTGCGCGCTTCCGGACTATACTTAGATAAATGTCGACCAGGTTTGTCTTCATTCTCATCTTCCCTTAAGAAATGATCAGGTAATGGAAAACTCTCTCATTTACCGTAAATCACTTCTTTTTCGCCTCCTATTTTGGCAGGAACGATCAGGGTTGTTCCGAAAGAATGCTGGAGGTGTTTCTTTGTTATATAAGACGATCAAAGCAGCGTATATAAATCGGGATTATCATACAATCCCTTTATCACATTATCAAGAGACAGTGAGTACTCTAAATCATCATTTATTTCATTATTGGCAAATTGCCAGTTACAACTGCAACTGACGATTGTTCATCGTCAAGATTAATTACAAAGGGTACAATATCATTTAAAATAAAACCTCCATTGTAATCGAATCCGGCTTCGGTATCAGCTTCTTCTCCGCTGTCCGTGCCCTGGGCCGATGATTTAGTATCGGATTCGTTACCATAAAGGAGAGAATTAGTGAAATAATTCTCAAACCCTTTGAATGGTTGCTTATCCGCGACCACCGTCCTGACCTTACCATCAGTGTCGACATATTTCAAACACTGATGGAGAGTGGAGGGGATTATAACGTTACTATGGATCCAAGGCCGACCCAGTAGTAAGTTATATGATGTCTCGGCATCAATCACGTAGCATGTGACCTCCGTCTTCAAGTCACCCATTTGACATTTTATCCGGATCTTACCCAAAGGTCTTGACCCGCTGGTATTGAACCCGTAGATAACAGTGCCTGTGGATGCCAATTTACTAACTGGAATGCCGAGGCTATGCATCAAGCTAAGCGGCATAATACTCACAGCGGAACCCGGATCCACTTGGATTCGGTTGACTTCGCTAGAACCAATGTACCCGATGAAATATAGGGGTCGATCATGGTTCGAGTTCTTCGTCTGCATATCCTCTTTGGTGAAGGTAATGCAGGGAAGGTTCTTAGCCGCTATATTATAGTGTTGAATTAACGGTTCTGACACTTCAGGTACCGGCTTGATCCGAGTAAAGAACACTTCTGAATTGGCCAAGGCTTCTTGCAGGGCTTCCCTTGTTTCTTTAGACAACCGCAGCAACTCATACAACGTTATCCGTGCTGGAATGTTAGCTAGTTGAGCCATAATATCGAAGCTATGCGGAGTGTTCGAGCTTTCCGGTTTATCTCTTCCAATTGGACGATTGAAACGAGACTGCTTCGGATTCTGAACCTACTGGGACTTCTTTTCTTTCTGTTTATCAACCGGCTGTCGTCGAGCTTCTTCAACCGGTCTAGGAGTCGGAATCACCCCCAGTTCCGTGAGAGTTTTGGCTGGTCCCCGTTTAGTCACCCCCTGCTCAGCTAACTGATCACTAGGTGATGGATAATTGAAGTGGTATTGATTTCCGCTTCTAGTGGCAAAAACTTCTTGTTCTTCTTCGGATAACGGGAAATTAGGAGCTTCATCACCGTCCTCTTTGAAGATCGCGGAAGTAGCGTTGCAGGTCTTGCCTTTACCCTTTCTGGTTGAGGAAGTCGCCCACTGCTCGTCTTCAATAAGATCTAAGCTCTGACTTGATCTTTAGAAGAGTGAACATCTTACATCGATAAGATATTCGCTTAAAGATTCTTACTTCGATAAACGAAGAAGAATATCCAAAAGCCTTCACGATTCAATCAGAATCTGTGAATCTGTGGTCCACGGGCTAACGTACCCCCGGCATAGGCAAAGATCTCGCGCAAGCAGCGATCCAAACAACGATCCTGCATTTGTTTCTAAGGAGCTTGTAATTTAATTTTTGTTGTAAAGAGTAGTTTTACAAAGTACGAAGCTCACTCTTTTGTATTCATTGTAATCAATAAACAATTATAATGAATTCTATAACAAAACTTGTTCCTGGCGCAAACAAACTGGCGACCACAGTGGGAGCCAATGGTCTCGCTACCGAGACTGTCGTGTCACAGTCGATCAAGATACCGGTTGAATCCACGATCGAGTACGAGTTCGACCAAACCAAATTTGATGAATATCTCTCATCATCCTCTTCAAGATCTTCATTGTCTCACAAGTACAAGAGGATCTCACCATTGAAGAAGGCTGACATGCCAAAGAAGGCCCAAGGTGAAGACTCACACCCAATCATTACCGAGGCCTCCCCTCGCAACATTATCCCGGCGACCCCCAAAGTCGGAAGCTCTGCTCACGACGATTCTGCCCCAATTAAGGAGTCGTTTGGTCGAAGTTCGTCAACACTGACGAAGAGGGCTCGTCAGAGACAACGTCAGCGTCATGCTCATCAATTGGCTAAGGTCTTGGAACAAATCGATGGAGTTCGTTACTATGTGGACTTAGAATCGAGGAAACATCAAGTGGTTCAGTCGCCTCAACGTCAAACCACTCATATCTCTGCACAACTCACAACGGAGGAATGGACTCTTGTCAAAAGGGCTCGTTCAACTCTCAAAGAACGTATACAAAAGCGTCGTGCAAACGCCGCTCATGCCTGTGCTCTTTTGCAACAAAGACAAGAAGAGAAGGAGGAAATGGTGTCTAAAAAATCACCAAAAACCAGCCAAGTGTGGATTCCCAAATCCTAACTTACACAAAAATTAGATCAGCAGGATCAATCCTTCAACCGCGGCAGTCTTCACTGCCGCGGCACATTCTTCAACCATGGCAGTCTCCATTGCCACGACACATCTTTCAACCGCGGTAGTTCCTACTGTCGCGGCATCTCTTTCAACCGTGGCAGTCCCTACTGCCACGACACCTTCAACCGCGACAGTCTCCATTGTCGCGGCCAAAAGGAAATTTCCAATGCCTCTCTTTTGACTCCGTCGACATCCATTCCTGGTTCATCTACTGTAATCACTTCTGATATGTTACTAGTGAAGTCATGGGTCAGTCCCGACTTGTCAAAATTTACGATCACAATGGCGGATCGCCTCGGTCCTTTACCTGATGATCGAGGTAGAATTCCAGTCAAAGAACGATTGGGTCCGGTGAATGAACCCCAAATAGATTCTTACACTGGGGGTCGTAAGCATCCTCCTATCAAGTCACTCCAGGATGAGAAAACCCTAATTTTTATCCGTTTGGGAGTTCGTAACAAAACTCAGACTCTGCACCCGTAATGGAGTGGTTCTAAACATGCGACTCCTGACGTGACCTTGGATCGCTCAAATGCGACAACAAGTTGTCCTGAGAACGCCAATAAGGCTTTACATCCTCAGAAGAAGACATGTTCGTCAAAAGACATCGTTATACCTGGGGGGTCATACCAACAGGCGATAGGATTCTCCGGTAATCATACCGATGAGTTGTATTATCAAGCTGGGGCTGTGAACAAAACTCGAAATAAGATTGTCCGAGAAATGAGCTCTCATTGTTTCTCTATGCGACTCATTAGAGCAGTACTATCGGAATATGACTACTCCAAACGAGAAACCATCCCGTAAAGAGTCTCGGTGTTCCAGAGGCTTTTCACCGAAATGTCGAAGCCTAAGTCGAGACATTTCCGCAATAGAAGATAACCTTTCCAAGATGACGAATTCCCTAAAGTCACCATCAACATAGTTGATAAAAGAAAGTCTAAACGGCATTCAAGTGAATCAAATCCCGACTTTTCCCTGGAAGAAAAAGTCCATTCAAGAATTGCTCAACGGATGTCTCGACTCCAGTTAAGAGCCATCAAACGTAGGGATTACAAGAAAATGCATGAAGGAATGTCCTCAGAGGATGAACTTTCGGACACTTGTTCTGCGATTCGGATGATACAATATCTAGCACGGGGCAAGCCAGAGAAGTGTTCACAATCACTCCTGATCAATTTGCTTAAATGCTTCAAGAAGCTCTAGCCAAGCAACGTGAAGAAATTAGAGCTAAAATGAAGATGGAGATGGAGTTGGTTATCCAACAAATGAGAGAATTGCAAGCTCAACGACCTCAACCTCCTGAGTCCAGTCAGCGAGCTGAATCCAGCCGTCACACTCAGAATGTTATAGATGACAACGATCCAGAAGTGGATGAAGTCATTATAGCTGATACACCTCCTAATGACAATAACACTGGGGGTGGTTCAACGGATCCTCCCAATAACAATATTAGGGGTGGTTCAATTGCACCTCTTAATAACACTGGGGGTGGCCTAATTATTTCTACTCAACATCACTCAAAGAGAGATAAAGATGAGGACAAGAAAATGCAAGACCTTAAAAACAAAGTCAATGCTTTGATGTCCGCTCAGGAAGTAAAGAAGACGGGTATTCCGTGTCCCTATCCAGAAGAATGGGATTCAATACCGTACCCGACAAAGTTCAATCTGATTAACTTCACACCGTTTGACGGGAAGAGCTCGCCTATTCAGCACTTGATTTATTTCAAGTCTTATTTGGGCATGATCTCTGAAAATGAGGCTTTAATGGTCCGGTCATTCGTTGGCACCCTTCGTGGGCCCGCCTTCGATTGGTACCGACATCTCAAGTCTAGGAGTATCAACTGCTGGGATGACATGAAAAGTTTGTTCCTCGGTAATTTCTTCAATGATGACACCGAAGTGTCAATCGGAACTCTTCTGGATGAGAATCAAAGAAACGGAGAGTCAGTCGACAATTTTATCAAGCGCTTCCGTAACAAGGTAATGAATTGTAGAGATCCTGTTACAGAGGAATTCATCCTACAAACATACCACAATAATCTCTCCATCGATGTCCCGGAAGCCCTGGGGGTCGTATCATCCAAAACTTGGAAAGATTTAAAAATACGCGGTGAACAAGCTGAACATTTTCTTAAAAGAAAGAAAGCTGAGAGAAGCCAACCGACGACATGTGCAATCACTGTGAACGCGACTCTCGATCCGAGATTCCAAAAGGAGTATTCTTTCGAAGATGATGAAGCCCCAGCCATCTTGAAATACCTCCTCGCCAACGATAAGATCGAGCTACCACTTATTAAAGACCAGGAGGGAGCTAAGAGGATTACAGATCCAAACTACTGTGCATATCACAGAAGGGTCCTTCATCCTACTAAGGTTTTCTTTGGACTCAAAAACAAAATCCAAGCCTTAATTGACTCCGGCGTCATAACGGTGAAACAAACCAAATAAAGACGACTCATACTCCATTGGGTACATGAGTATAAACTGTTTTCCCTAACTTCAATGAGTACACGAGTATAAACTGCTTCTCCATGATACTCCATTGGGTACATGAGTATAAATTGTTTTTCCTAACTCCAATGAGTACACGAGTATAAACTGCTTCTCCATAAAACTCCAATGAGTACACGAGTCTAAACTGCTTCTCCATGATACTCCATTGGGTACACGAGTATAAACTATTTTCCCTGACTCCAATGAGTATACGAGTATAAACTGCTTCTCCATGTAACTCCAACGAGTATAAGAGTATAAACTGTTTCTCCTTTTTCTCCGACGGGTATACGAGGTTAAACTACTTCCTTTATTTTCAATAACGGGAAGTTCCTGGAGAATATTACTCTTAGCATTCTTAAGGATAACCCAACAATGTGATCGAATATAATTGGATTTAGATTCGCTAAAGAGCTGGGGGTGGAATACCTTAAATCATTCCAATGAGAAGTTCCTAGAGAATATTACACATTGTATTTTTAAAGATAACCCAAAACAGATTGGTTATTCAAAACGAAAACCAATCATCAGAATAATTTATTCTTAATCATGATTAAAAACCTCCCACTATGCCTTTTTAATCATTTTCAAGATGATTAAGAAATCCCACTGTGCCTAAGCCTTTAACACTCCTACTGTTGAAGTCCTGACATGACATCCAAAATTTTAATTTGCTGATCCATAGCGATTATCAAACCCCTTCGAGTCAAATCCTAGCCACTTGACATCGAAAACCACCATCGAATGATTTGTACAAGGCAACATTCTCACTGTTATTTGTACCTTATTCTCACTTCCTATTTGGTCAAACCTTTAAACAGTTAGGACCAAAGCAAAAATCCCCTCTCAATTCTTTCTATGAACGAGAGGTCCATAAATTAAACGATCAAACCTTTAAATAGTTAGCATCATCTCAAACTCTCATTTGGTCAAACCTTTAAACATGTAGGACCAAAGACAAAATACCCTCTCGATTCTTTCTATGAACGAGAGGTCCACAAATTGAACGATCAAACCTTTAAACAGTTAGGGTCGTTTCAAAACTCTCATTTGGTCAAACCTTTAAACAGCTAGGATCAAAGCCAAAATCCCCTCTCGATTCTTTCCATGAACGAGAGGTCCAC